>WSYH01002288.1:0-90850 GCA_036426205.1 Ascaphus truei | reverse complement strand
TAATTATATGAAATTAAATGAATATTAACATGATAAATGATTATATTATAATATATATATATATATATATTGATATATATTATATGATTATAAATAATATGTATTATGAAGTATTATATGCTTAATATAATTATGCAATTATATATAAATATAAAAAAGTACATATATAAAAAGTAATTTATAGTATATTTACTAAGTATTAATATTGTATATAGTTATATATTGAAATATATATATATATATGACAATTGAGATAATATAATTGTATTTTTATAGTTAATTAATGATATAAGTGGATATGGATTTATATTAATATATCAATAATTTATATTAGAAGAATTTATAATATGATATAAAATGAAAGTAAAATATAAATATAGAAAATTATATGTATAGTATAGATATGCATAATATTATTAAATTTTATCACTAAATTAATTAAAAATATATATATATAGTGAATTATGTCTAATATGATGTATGAATATACAATATTATTGATATATATAATAATATGCATGATAATAAATGAAATTGATGTTATATTTATTAAGAATATAATATATATATATGTATAGTTGTATATTGATGTAGATGAATATAATATAATAGTTTTATATAATATTGCAATAAAATATATAATATATATTGAATATGAGAATGAAATTATATGAAATAATGCGATAATAAATTATGAAAAATATGTTAAGTATATATATGGATAGTAATGAAATAGAATGACTATAATATATATTATCATATTATATATGAAAAAAATATATATATTGTCATATATAATATAATAAATAGTTGTATAGTGAATATAATATATAAATATATTATGTATTATGATATGAATAAGATGTATTAAAAAAATATAAATGAATATTAATGATACTATAAATTTATAATAAAGAATAATATATGATATGGAATATATAATCTTGAATATAAATATGTAATGGAAAGATGAATAAGGTGAATCGAAGTAGAAAATGGTTATAATATATATATAATATAATATTATATAATATGTAAAGTATGATTAATATAATATATCAAATAAATGTTAAATACTATAATATAAGTATATATGATATTTATAAATATATATAGAATAGTTATTAATATGAATATATAATGATATTAATAAAATGATAGATAATATAAAATAAAATATATATATATGATAAATAATAAATATTATCATGAAATATGATGAATATGAATATTAATATATGTATTGCAATATAAAATATTAAATTTATATGTAATTAATAATAAATAAAAATACTGATATATTTATATAATTATATGTAAATAATATTGAGATATAATAATATATATTTTGAATGATCATTATAATAATATGAATATGAATATATTATTGAATAATTATGAGATATAAAATATGAATATTATATATATTGATGATAATTATAATATATATATTATTATTATTATGAAATATATTTATTAATTAATATATTAATAATGAATAATAATATATATGATATATAAAATGAACAGTGAATATATTATATTATTTAATAATATATAATTTGATTATAATTATATTAATATTAAATATATTAATTCAATGATAGGAAGTAATTTAAATGAATGATGATATATTGATAATAACTATATAATGGATATAATATTAAAATATATGAATAATATATTAGATGATGTATAAAATCAATATGATGCATTGAATAATTTTAAAATAAATAATTTAATGAAGTATGAATAATGACCATATATATTTAAATTTAATATGAAAATGTAATAAATACTATAGATATATAAAGTATGAATATAGATTTATATTATTTATTAATATAATAATAGTATATTATAGTTAATTAAATAATGATAAATTATGATACAAAATATAATGAAAACTATATAATGTATATAATCATAATATATATATATTTGTATAATTTGAAGAGATATTTATATATCAATATATTAAATAGATAAATGAAATTATAATAATAAATAATATAAAAATATTGCATATTCATAATATATCTATATATATTATAACTGAATGTGTTTTGTATCATTAATGATATATTATATATAATAAATGAATGGCAATTATAAAATATAAATATAATAAATATATATCATATAATGTATAATATATATATATAATATATGATTATAATATAATTTATGAAATAATATATTATATATGATGAATATATGAAGTTATAGTATGATAAATAATATAAAATATGCATAAAAATGCATGTAAGTTGTAATTGCATATTCTTATAATGATATATTTTATTGAAAATATAAATTAATTAATTAATATGATTAAATATTATAAGAAAATATAATAAAAATTGCATCAAATATGGAATAATATATTAAAATATAATATTGATATAATATAATAATATAATTATATATAATATGTTATAATTATATATATTTATAAATTATAGTATAATTGGTTGAATAAAATTTAATAATAAAAAATGAAAAATGAAAAAATGAAATATATAATACCTAATCTTATTATGGAACAAATTAGAATTGATATTAAATTAATTTAAATGAATATTTATGTATATGTAATATAAAATATATATTATATATTAAATAATAATATAATATGATATATAAATATAAAACATATTAATAATGCATATTATTATGATTAATATATATATATAAATATATAATATAATGATATGATATGATAGATAATATCTAATATAATACATGAATAAGATAAAAATATAAAATATATTATATATAATATAATATATATATAATAATGAGTATAAATAAATAGATTTCAAATTATATGAATAATATATATTAAATTGATATATAATATATTAATGAGTTTGAATATATATATAGATAATATATTTATAATCTAAATATTAATTGATTATATGATATATGAAAGTATGATATATATATAATGATATAAAATATATAAAATTATAAATAATGTAATAATATTAATATATAATGTAATAAATAAATAGATATTAGATTAATATTATATATGATATATGAAAAATGAATGAATAATAATTGATGATTATATATAATATAGGATATCATTAAATATATAATTATTAAAATTAGTATTATATAATATAACTATATATATATATATTATATTATATGAATATATAATATAAATAATATAAATATAGGATTTACAAATAGATGTATGATATAGAAAATGATTAAAAAAATGGGGTTATGTGAATTAAATAATATGATAGATTATATATCAATGTATTATTGTAATAAATATATTATTGATTATGAATAATAGCTTTAAAGATAATATAAATATATATATATATATAAAAATGAATTGTATATTATAAATTATAAAATATGCGTAAAATATAAATAATTATATATGATTGGAATAATGATATATATAATACAAGAAAATACATGATATAATATAAATTAATTATATTATAATATAATATTGATATGATTTATATGAATAATATATGAATAAATATATGATGTATAATTATAAAAATGCAATATTGTTAAAATTCTATTATATATTGATAAATTATGGAGTTGAATATCTTGATAATAATATGTAATATATAATAGTGAATATATATATGATATATAGTGAAAATTTTTTAATTTATATGAATGAATAATAAAATATAATAAAAATATAATATAATAATTATATGATAAATAATAATATATAAATGAATATATAGTATGTGATTACTAATGATAATAAATAATTTATTATTAAATGCATTAAATGTATGGTATATGTATAAAATGTTATTAATGATTTGAATGAATAAAGTATATATTAAAAAATATATATATGAATAATGTAATAAGTAATATCAATATGGATTATATATATGAAAAAATATAATGAATAAAATGTAATATTAATAATATATTGTATAATGATAAAATCTAATATGCCTGATATATATATTGATATTAATAATATGAATATGATATATGATATAATAATATCTATAAGTATATTTGAAATATATAATGATTATAATAATTAATTAAAGATAAATATATAAATAATTTATTGATATATTATTGAAGTTATACTATTATGCAATATGATATAATATATATATATAATATTAAATAAATTATAAAAAGATGGTTGATTTTATATTAAATAATAAATAATGAATGAAAATAGTATATCATAATATATTATTAAATAATAATCGTAATATATAATATGTGAAATTATATAAATATAATATATATTAATGATGATTAATATATATGAAATATATATTATATTTAATTATGATATTATATATATATATAGTCATATATGATAAAATATATTATATTATGGTGCAATAATGCTGAAAATGATTATAATATGATAATAATATAATCAATAATATATATATAATATATATAAAATGAGTTATATATAATTAGAAATGAAAGAAATGAATATATTATATATTAAAAGTATTTAAATATATATAATTTATATAATTGATAAGATTTAATAAATAAATCATATTAGATTATTCGAATGAAAAAATAGTTATATATTAATAAAATATATATAAAAATATTGCAAATATATATTAATATATTATGATATGAATGCATATGAATATAATAAATATTATTAATATGAAATGGATTATATAGAGAATAATAGAATGATTATAAAATATATGATTATATATTTTGATTATATAGTATATTATAATTAATATTGAAAATAATTGAGATAATGAATATATAATATATATAATTTTTAAATAAATTATCTATGATATAATTATAATATTTATTTATATGGCATAACTATATGTGATTATAATTATAATAGGTAAAAAATATATAATAAAAGTGTGAAATTTTGAAAATGTTTAAAATATCAGTGGAAAATATATAAATGCTATAATGATATATGATATACACAATGAAACATATAATACTAATATAAATAAATATCTTAATATAATAATGAGTATATAAATAGTATAGTAAATGATAATAAAATTGAATATATATATATTATATTACAATTATATTTATTTATATATATAATATAAATATCATAATTAATAATAATAATAAATTTATGAATGAAATATATTAAAAAATGATAATTAAAAATAATGATAAGAAGTATGTATATGGTATATATATATATTATATTATAATAATTAATTAATAAATATAAATATATAATTCATAATATGATAATATAATATTATGAATATATAATGCAAATTGTCAATAGTATATATTATATATATAAATATAATAATATATAAATATGGAAATAAAGATGATATAATGATAATAATATGTATAATATAGATAGTATAATAAATATAATGAAATTATATAATATTATGATTGATATTATGTTATAATTGATGATATAATAATAATATATGAGTATATGATATAAAATAATGATTATTAGAATTCAATAATGATTAATATATATAGCATATAAATAATATAATATTAAAAAGAAAATATATATATAAAAATATATGATATTAAATTAATTATAAAAATATATAAATGAATAATGCAAATTATAAAAGATATGATTTAATTTAAGTCTGTAAATGTTATAATTTAATAGATAAATATATAAACTGAGTATAATATATGATAATATATATATATTGATGATTAGATTGCATAAAATTTGCATTATATGTGAATGATAATATATATATATATAAGATGACAATAATGATGATATAATGATATATATGTATATTATATATAAATACTATAATATGAATATGATACATATTATATGAAGAATATGAATATTATATTATTATATGAAATAAATAATGATATATGAGAATAAATATTGATGAGATAAAAAAATATATATAATTTATATAATATAAATAATATTATTATATGAATATCTAATATTATATTTAGATATGATAAGTATGATGCCAGAATATTAAGAATAATATATATTATTATGATTTTAGATATATATATTAATGTAAAATATATCATATATGTATAATATATAATAATAATGAATGAGATATATATTGATATATAATGATGTTATATATATATATATATATATTGATAATGATAATAATATATATTTATAGATTAATTATTGAATTTAAATATTTATGAATATTTATTATATACAATATATAATATGATCATAACTAATAAATAATACTTAATATGAATAAATTAATATGAAATTTATTTATTAGGTAATGCATATTGATGATTCCAAATATAAATATATGAAATATAAAGTAATAAAATATATATATATGAATTAATAGAGTAATTAGTAAATTATATATATGCAATTATATGAAATGTATTATGCAATATATATAAAATATTGATAATAATATGATAATAAGTATATTTATTGATATATATATATGCTATAATTGAGATATATATATATTAATAATATATATAATATATATATATGTTATTAATATATGAAGTCAAATGTGAAGTATGTATATTTATTGTTTGAATATATATTATCATGATTATGATGTATAATATATATTTATAATAATAAGATGATATATTTGATCTATATATAATATGATATAATAGTATAAATTAATATATAATATAAATGAAAATTAAATTTGAATATATAAATTATAAATGATGTGCAATTATATTGAATTGATAGAATGCAAATTAATTATGTAATAATATATATATTATATGATATAAATTGATGATTATAATCTAATGAAGTAATTATTAGTAATTATTAAGGTATTAGTGAATATATATATGATTGTAATTCATGTTAAATATAACTGATTATATAATATATAATGATGATATATGAAAAAATATTAATATTATGCGATAATGAATATATTATTATAATATATATTAATCAATAGTATAATATTAATATGATGAATGTAAAATATATAATTATTATTTAGTAATAGTATAATATGATATAGATGTGAGTGTAATAATATAGGGATATATTATGAAAGTGATTAGATATATTTATAAATAATAATGTATATATTATAAATAGTATACATATATATAATACATATATGGATATATATGATTTATAGAATAAATATAATATATATTATAAACAATATACGAAATGTTATAATTTATATATGAAATATTAATATATATAAATATATATAGTGATATTAAAAATGTAACGTAAATAAAAAATAAAATAATATAAGATAATAATAATATATAGATTTTTATTAAATTATAATATGAATATATTGTTATATATATTTATATATGAAATGGATTAATATTATATTGATTTAATTATAAATGATATATATATAGTATTAATATAGGAAGTAAAGTATAGTTGAATATATAATATTATTGGATTAAATATGATATATATTATATGAATATATATGATAATTGTAAACTTATATATATATAATTAAAGTATATATATTATTATTCATTATATAATATATACTATATTATGTAATTATATAATGTTTGAATGAATGACATATATAATATATACTTAATATTATAATGAAATAAATATTATACTAATTTTAATATAATTATATGAAATATAAAATATAATATATATACTATAATTATAATATATAATGAATATATATTATTTAAATAAATGATAAATATATAAATAATATATGAAATAATTGCTATATTATATTTATTATTATATAATATTATATATATACTATTAATATATTGATATAATAATATAATATATATATATTAAATATATATAATAATATTGATTTAATAAAAAAATCATCTAAATATGAATTTATATTTAATGATATATATGCATATAATGTCAAAATATATATATATACATAATATATATAATAATATATATGAATATTATGAATTATATAATATATATGCAAATATTTATATTAATTATAATAATAAATATAGATTGATATAAATAATGAATATTATATAATATAAGAAAAGGTATTAATTTATAATTATATAATATATTTAAAATAAATATTAAATGATGATGTATATATTGATAATATATATGTATATAATGTGAAACTAAATATTATATAATAAAGTATTATATAATATAATAGATATATTATAAAAATTAATATATATTATGGATAATTTGAATGATATAATAAATATATATGAAAATAATATAATATGTAAGTGAAAATATGAATATATGAATATAGTGAATATGAATGATGATTAAGAAATATAATGATATTAATTATAATATTATATTGATTGAATATATATTATATGAATTAATATGATGTAATATGTAATCAATATATTATATAATATAGATTATTAATAGAAAAGAGTAAGGATATTAATATGATATTATAATATAAATATATTAAAAATATAAGTAAGATTATTTATTTATATAATAAAAATATGAATGAATTAGTGAAATATATATAAATAATATAATATAAATGATTTAATAATAGTAATTAATGCAAATGAATGAATTTTATAAAATATATTAAATAATGATTTATATAGATTATATTTTATTAAATAATAATATAAAGATATAATTCAAATTGAGTAATATATATATGTTAAAATTGATGGATTTTTAATTAATAATAATATATAAAATTATAATACTCATAATATATGAAGTGCATGTTATATAATTATATATATATAATAATATATATATATATATGCATAATGAATTTATTAATATATATAATATGAATTAATATTTATATATAAATATAATATAAATATAAGTAAAGTATTTATATGGTACTTATTATAATATATGTATGATTTATGAATATAATAAAATTTGACAATATTAAAATATAATTGGTTAATATGAAATGATATTTTATAATAATGATAAATATATATAGATGAATTAATATTAAATGTTGATATATTTAATTAGTGATTATAAAGATATAATATATAAAATATAAAAGTAGTATATATTATAAAATAATTAGAATTATAAATATATAAATGAATGAATTATATAAATAATGTCTATATATTATGAAATATATATAATATAAATATATAATTAATTATATTATAATGCATTGAATTATATGATGAATTAGAAGATGAAATGGATATACATTAATAATATATATTAAATATGTATAAATAATATATTAATAAAGAAGTAAGTATATATAATATATAATATATAAATGATATTGATAAATATAATAAATAAATGTATATAATATATGTAATTGTATGACTATAATATAATTAGCTTATTGAATACTATAAATTTAATATATAATAGATAATATATAATAATGGCTATATATATAATATATATATAATTTAATAGGATAAAGCATGATATATATGAAAATTAATATAATATATAAAACATAGAGTGAATAATGAATATAATTATACATATAATGATAATATATCTTAGATATGAATTAATAATTTTATACTAATATTATATGAAAATATGGAAATAATAGATTTTAATTTATTATAATAATGAAAATAAGATAATATATGGAATTATTAATAATATAAAAATTTTATGTGATATATATGGTGATATATAATAATTGATAAATAATTGAAATATTGAAAATGAATATAATTGATAATATTATGAATCTAATTATATTAAGTGAAATGATATTTTATATAAATATATAATATAATATGTTGCATATAAATGGAATATATAAATATCATAATAATATAAATTATTGAATGTATATTTATAAATAGATAAAAGATATATATAGTTATAATATATCTATTATAAATAATATAAAGTCATAAATATATGAATTTATAATCATATAATATATCTAAATATCATATATAAATAAAATTAGATAGTATGAATAATGATATAGTATGAAAAAGTATCTATAATAATTGATAATAATAATATAAGTTTATATATATTATTATGATTTATATATATAATAATATGTAATATAATAATGAATATAATTATATAATATTGTATATATAATATATTATATATAATTAATTATGATATTAAATGAAATCATATATGATATATTTATATATTGTATTATAGGAATGATAAATATATAATATTTTAATATAATGAAATTATGAATAATATGAAGGATGAATTAAAAATTATAATGAATAGTAATATATTTAAAGTCGAGTAAATATAATGATATAGATTATTTATCGAATATGATTTATATAATAATATTATAATATATGATTGAAATGAATATGAGATTAATATACTGCAGATGAAAATATATGTAATATGCCAATATACTATTAAGTATTGAATTATATATAGAATGATATATATTTAATTATATCAAGTGATAATATATATATTATTATGTATATATGTTAATATATAATATATATTATATAGGATAATGAATTATATGAGATAATTATATATGATCTATATATATGAAGAATAATGATAAAAGTATTATAAGGCATAAATTTAATAATGATGATTATATAGTGTTATCTTGAAGTGATATATAAATGAAATTAATGATATAATTATAATAATTTGATATATATAGAATATGATATTATATATGAATGTATATATACATATATATATATTTAATAATGAGATATAATATGAATGCTTAAATATATAATTATGTAATTAAAATGAGAAAATAATATCTAATGATATTAAAAATATTCAATATTGCCAATTATTATATGCATATTAACTAAATAATAATATATAATAATAAATGAAATATAAATGTAAATATATAAAAATATAATAAATAATATATGTTATAATATAATAAAATTGAGGATATAATAGTATATATATGCTATATCTTGTATGATAATAATGATATGTATATAAAAAATAATGATTAATTATTATTAATATGTAAATATATATTATAATATATGATAATATATTATATATGAATATATATATTTATATTACAAGATGACAATATAGTATTTGAATGATTAATTAAGTTATATATGAAATGAGAATGTGTATATATAGAATTTATTAAATATAATGAAATGAATAGTCATTAAAATCAATGAATGCTTAATATTATATGATATATTAATGGTATGAATAGCAATAATATGAAATGCAAATGATATATATATATAATGGGATGAAAATGTTGATTATATTGTATATACATATAATATGCATTTAAATATAAAAATTGATGTTGATATAAATAATATAATATTAAAATTGATATAAGATTACCTGTTTTAAGGAATATATATGAATGAAATGATAATGGAATATTATAAATCAAAGAGAATATGAATAAAATTTTTAAGGTAATAAATATGATATAATATTAAAATAATGAATTAAATATGATATGTATAATATGGGAAGTGATATATATTTACAAATATAAATTATATGGAAATAGTTAATTATGATAAATTAAATAAAGTATTATAATGATAATTAAGAATGTGAAAATAATATTAATATTATGAAATATAAATATATAAATATAAATATATTATATGGAATGAATGATATAAATTTTAAATTCGAATGCTATATATATAATAAGTCGTTAATAAATATGAATAATATATATTATGAATTATAATATGATATATATATATAATATAATATATTATAATATATTATTGATTGGATAAAATAAAATGATATGAAATTATTTAATTTATAAATATATAATATAATATTCTATAATGATATATGAGTTATATGTATATAACTGATATATATATGTATAATATATAATATGATTAATGGTATATAAATTATTATAAATATTATTAATAGTAATATAAAAAAATAATGTAAATTATTTAAGTGTAGAATGATATAATAAATTATAATATGAATAATATAAAATAAGATGATTAGCCCTTGAATAATAATTCAATTAATTTAATTGTATAATATATTAATATAATATAAATATATAATAATATTAGTATGAAATGGATAGTAGAATGATTAAAATTTAAATTAATCGGATAGATATATGAGTTTATATATGACATATAATGATAAGTTGGATAATGATAAATATATTTTATGTGAATAATATATATGTGATAGTATTGAAATCAATTATATGAAAAAATTTATAAGATGATATAAAGTTATATAATAAAAGATAATTGATAATATTTAATGTTATATGAATATAATGAATAATAATAAAATATAATATTGATACTGATAATATAATATGTCATGTATATATAAAGATATATGAATAATAATTAATAAAAGGTAAGTAATATATATAATAAATAATGTAATTAAATTAAGAAAACGAGGAGAAATACAAAAATTGTGTACAATAGTTTAATATATATATTCATGTAATTTAATATTAATTTTAATATGAATATGTGTATAATGATAGATAATGCATGAATAGAAATTAATTGATGTAGTATATTAATATATATATGATATATATATATAAAAAGTTAATAGTATAAAGGATATGTCAAAATGAAATGTATAAATTATATATAAATAATTATATATATGATAAATATTAAATATGCTATGAGAATATAAAGTATGAGTTATGAAAATTATTCAAATTGATTTTGATAAAAAATAGATATTTATATGCAATATAATAATTAATACTAAATCAATATTAAAATTAAATATATGAGTATATAAATGAGAAAAATTATATGTGTATATTATTTATTTAAGAATATATAAAATGAATAATAATAATATATATGAAATAATAGATTGATATTATATAAGTAACAATTATATATATGAATATATATTATTTAATATGATGGAAATGTAATATTTTTATATATAGATATATAATACATAATTATCATTATATGATTACTTTATTAATATGATATAATATATATAAATATAATATATAAATGATATTAATAATATTAATAGATGCATATATATTCTATAAATAAAATGAGTATAAAAAAATGAATATATATGTAATGATTATATGAATATGATATGATGATGATAATTATGATATAGGCGACATATAAAATATATAAATAAAATATGAAATATAAACTATTAATGATTGAATGAATAATTTATGCAATGACATATATGAAATGCAAATGAAACATATATATTAATTGTATGTATAATTTAGAGTATATTGTAGTAATCTGCATATATATATTGAAACAATATATCATGGAATAATATTCTAATATATTATTATAACAAATATATGATATATAATGCATATAATGATTTATGTTAATGATAATTCATATTATGATTTGAGTAAAACATGAATGATATAATTAATAATATTTATGTATATAATGATATTATGAAATTAATTTATGTAAAATTAATATCTATGTGTGCATAAATATATGAGATATTTGCAATCTATAATATATTGTCGTATAATAATAATTAAATATAAAGTAATAATGTATGATAAAATTTAAATATGATAGGTTATATGAATGAATATTTTATATATATGATAATTTATAGATGAATATATATATATAGTGATAATAAATATTATAAATATATGAATTATATATAATACAAAATTATAAAAAATATATGATAATTTGATGATAATATGAAAATATATGATATATGATATAATATTATGGAAATAAAATATATGATAAATATAAATATAATATATATAATTATGAATAATATCTAAAATGATAATATTATGATAAGTATTGATAGTGATAATTGATTATTATAATATGAAATATTTATTATATATATTAGTAATATAAAGTGTATAATGTGATATATTCTAAATGCAGATATAATATATGTGAAATTAAGATATATTTAATGATTGAATATGATACCTATAAAATTGTTAAATATTTCAACATATTATGATTATGAATAATTTATTACTTATTAATTATATATAATATTAATATATATAATATAATGAATAAATGTGATAATGATTATGAAAATTTATATATAATATTAATTAAAATTATATATATGGTAAGAAAAATGATATTATTATTAGAAATATATTATATATAATATAAGATATATTATATATGAATAATAATATTATAATTTGGCAAAATATAATGATTGATATAATATTTGAATAAATAAATGATGATATGAAATATGAATTGATAATATTATCATGTGATATATATTTATTAGTTGAATAATATTAATATAATGTTATAATTCAGCATATATAATAATATCTATATAATGATATAAACGTTGGAAACAAGGATTATGAATTTTGCAATATATGGATAAATCTATATTTATGTGTAAATATATTATCTATATATAATTATGTAAATATGAATTATATATAAAATGATATTGAAAATATAATGTAATATATAATTAATAAATATGTATATGAAATTATTATATAAATATAACAAGAAAGGTATTTATATATATATTAATATAATATAATTACTATTGTTAAATTATAGTGATAATATGCAATATAATGAATTCACGATAAATGATAATATTAAAAATATATTATATTAATAATATATATATAATATATAAATAAGAATATATTTTAAATTATATTTTATCATAAAATGAATATATTTATTGAAATTAAATATAAATATAATATTTAAAAACAATATGATTAAATATTATAAATGAGAATAGTATGATGATAGGTATATTTGATTATCATATATGATAAATATAGTTAAAATATATTAATGATAAATAATAATTAATAATATATATTGATGAAGAATGAAATATAATGGAAAATAAATAAATATTGATGAATATATTGAAGAATTATCTAATATGAAACTATATGTTTGTAAATAATATAAATTATATAATTGCAGTAATATATTATAAATATATTGATATAATAAGTGAATATGAATATATATATAATAAGTATAAATTATAATAATATATAGTATAATGAATATCTGTTTAAAGTATATTATATATACATTATATATAATGACCATGAATATATGAATTTATGTATGATTTATATGAATTTATTATGATGGTAAATATATAATATATATATAATTAATATAATTATAATTGATAACTATTATAATAAATTTATATTATATATTGATAAATAGATAATAATAAATGATGATGAAATATATATGTTATATATATTATATAATTTGATTATGCTAAGTATTAGATATAATATTAAAATGAATATTATATTATATGAATGAATATAAATATAATTAATATTTGTAATTGATAGTGTATAAACATATGTATATAATATATAATATAATTTAATATGCATATATATAATTATTAAATATAAATAATAATGCATAATATAAATATATGAATAAATGCCAATAAAATATTGCAATTTTATATATATGATATGAATATTATATAATATATGATATATATATATAATAGTGATCAATATAATATAGAAATATATGTTAGAAAAAAGGAAATTATATGAATATAATAAAAAATAATGAAATAAATATGAATTATGGAAGTATGAATGTTAATAAATGATTATGAAAATATATATATAATATATATATATGAAACATGTATATAATAATTATATAATATTATATAAAAAAAAATATATATGTGATAATATTAAAAATTAAATTAATATAATATATATATCTATAATATCATTAATAAATTAATATATAATATATTATTATGTTATATGTTAAATTGATAGTTAATTTATACAATAATATTATTATATATATAATTGAATGAAGAGTTATTTAATATAAAGTTATATGAAATTAATAAAATATAAATATAAGATAGTAGTTATATATAATATTATATAATATAAAATCAATATAAATGTTATTAAATATATGCTAATATGAATAAAATAAATAATAAATATTAATTAGTATTAATATATGATTAAATATGATATTGAATATGAAATAAAATATGATTTATGATATATATGATATGTAATAATGATAATATATTTTAAAATACATTATAATTCCCCCGATAAAATATATATATAGATAATTATTAATTAATATATGATATGTATATAATCAATATCAAGAGTGTATATTTCTATATATAATATAGCAAATAAATTATAAATTTATGAATATAATATAATAAATTAATATATTAAATTATTGATGTGAAAAATATATATGATAAATATATGATAAATCATACATTATTTAGTATAGAGAGGCCGAGGTGTTGATATAAATATATATAATATGATAACTATTAATTATATATTAATTATAAATAAAATAAAGTAGAAAGATGAATGATATTATTATTATTATAATAATGATAATATAAATTATATTTTGATATGAGATGGGTGTATGGATATATATAATAGTATTATATAATATTTTGATATAATATAATGATATTTTAATATATAAAATAAATGAGAAATGATATATGAATATAGTATTATAATGTTATATAATATATTGTCTAGTATATATATGATGATTAATAATGATTTTGAATATATAGTATTTATATATATATAATGTTAATTGATTTAGGTAATATTATTATATATATAATGTGCAATATAAAATATTACTATAATATGAATGATATAATATGTAATATATATATGAATGATATAAATTAAAATAATGAAATAATGAAATATAATTGATAATATAAATAATTTGGAATATATTTGAAATGCATATGAATATATATATTAGTAATAATGAATATATATATGAATGATATTTATGAAATGAATAATTATATATATGAAATAATATATGAGCAATATAAATATATATCATATATATTGATGATATTATTATTAAAATGAAATTATAAAATATAGAAAAAATAATATGTATAACCAAATCTAGATATATATATAATGCTTAATATTGACATTGCAATAAATAAATTAATTATATATAAGTGAATTTTAATATATATGATTGTATAATATAAATGATGTATTATTATATGTTGGTATAATGAGATATATGAATGAAATTATATAATTTTAATTATAAAATATATATATTAATTAAATATTAACTTTATTTTTGGTGATTATATATATGTAATAAGATATAATTTGAAATATATAGTTATTATATTAATATGAAATATATTAATATTATATATAGATAATATAATATGAATATATATAATTAGATGATATATTGATTTATATATATATATATGAGGGTTGGATAAAATTAATATGTATTATATTTAGTATTATATATATGAAATATTAATATATGATAATTATGTATATATTATGATTATAATAATAATATAATTATAATGCTATATAATATGATATATATTATTAAATATTTATATGATAATAGATATTTATGGAATAAATAATTAGAATTAGTAATATGATATAATTATATATATGAAAAATTGATATTATTAATATAAATAATAATTTATATGCCATATATATTTATATTAATATGAATAAATTGATATAATATGTGAATATATTATAAATTATATAAAGTATCATATAAATAATATAATATATAATATAATGTAATATAATGATGGATGAATATTAAATAATAATATATATAAATCATATATTCTATATTATGAATATAAATAAATTATGACAAGAATATACTAATATGAATATAAAATTGATTTATAATTATATAGTCAAAATAAATAGTTAAATATGATAATGAGAAAATAGCATATATCATGTGGCGATGTATTTTATTAGAATATGAATTAATTGTAATGAATTATAGTATAATTATATAATGATGAATATATTAATATGATATGTATAAATATATAATATGAATAAAAATTATAATATTGTAAAATATAATATATAATTATAATGTATATAATAGAATTTATGATAATTATATAAAGTTGATTGAATATATGAATAAAATGAAAAAATGTATATATATTGATCTATATGAAATATATATATATGCTATATATGATGTAAAATAAATTAATATTATATAGTAAAAGATATAATATAATTTATATATCATTGAAATGCATATAATTGGATTAATAATAATTAAAATATATTATTATTGAAAATAATGTTGAAAATGAATTAGATAAAAATTGTTTTAATAAATATCATTATATATATATAATAAATATAAAATATTGATATAATAATGATAAAATATGATTATGAAATATATAGTCTGTATCTATATAAATAATATCTGAATTGATTAAATCATATTTTATAATATATATAATGAATATATAAATATATATCAAATGAATTATAATATAATATCTAGTAATATAACAATATATTGCTAATATATGATAAATTGATATATATTAATAGTTATATTATGATAAATAAAATATATTAATAAAATAAATAATATATAAGATATTAAAATATCTATTATGTTTAGAATTATATTTGATAAATTATATTAAAAATCTGAGTATATAATAGGATTATTAATATGAGATATTAAAGAGGGTGATATAATATATATTAGTTATAGATAATATAGCAATATATATAATGTATGCAATTATATTAATAAAAATATGATATGATATTGATGATATTATGATAATTTTATATAAATATAATGAATATTATATTATGATTAATATAACTAATATGATGTATGTAAATTAATAATTATATTGATATATGAAATATGTTATGAAATATTGACTATATTATATTAATTATTAATATATAGAATTAAGTTAATAACTATATTTATAATGCATATAAATAATGATAATTAAATATATATATATCATGAGATGAAATATTTTTAAAAATTTGATGATTTATATGAATAAATATATAATAATGTATAGTGCTATTGAGAAATATATTATGAAGATATTTGATATTATATTTTGGTCATAATATATATATGTTGATATTGATATAAATAATATTAATGATAAATTATATTATGATAAGTAAATAATATGAATATAATATGATTATATAATTAATTAAATAATGCCATAATAAATGATGTGATATATAATATTAAGAAATTATATAAATAATTATAAGAATTATAATGATAATGATAAATATATTGATTTTATATGGATGAAAAATATATTAATGTATATCAAATATATAATATGATTATAGATATAATTATATAATGTAGAATGAAATATATATAATGAAAAATTGTGAAAATTAATGATATAATATATTAAGATACATAATTATGAAAATGAAAATAAAAGTATGAAAATATAATAATTATATAAGATACTGATTAATATAAATTAGATGAATAAAATATTATAAATATATATTTATTCAATATGATAATATTATATAATATCAAATATAATTAATATATATATTATAATAATATAAATTGAAATATATATGTATGATTAGTAAATATGATATATCTAATACTTATATAATTATATAATGAATGATATATGTAATTGAATTATAATGCAAATAATATATAAAATTTGAAAAATATTTAGAATTATTATAATAGGAGAAAACGGAAAATAGATAGATATGTAAATTAGAATCATGTATATGTAGTTATAAATGATTATATATATGAGATTTATTTATAATATGGTGGGTTTTTTTTTCTTAATAATTAAAATTAAGATAATATGCTCATTATTTAATCATATTATTGAATTAAATATGATTAAGGATAATATGAATGAATATAAAATATACATGAATTGATATCAATATATTATTAAAGATATATAATATACTAATGAATATTATATATACAATAAATATGTAAAATAATGAAGTAAAAATCATATATATAATATGAATGCTAATAAAAATAGATATTAATATACTATTTAATATAATAATTATTAATCTAATAATGTATATGAAATATAATATGTATTATTGATATATAATTATCAATAATATTTATGTATTATGAAAAAATATGATAAATTATTTGTGAAATAATTATATATTTGATATATGTGAAATAATATATGTATAAATGAATTGATAGTATATAGTAAAAAATAGATATTAATATATTTGAAAATATAAGATACAGTTATTGATATTGATGAATATATTTAGATTATTTATATATAATATAATTATATTAATATATTGGAATTATGATATTAAATTTTAAATTAATGAAAATTTGTGATAAATGATATTATAATAATTAAAATATGCAAAAATGAATAAACTAATTAAAATTACATTGTAATATATGAATGATAGAATATATGATTTGCTATATATATGATATTGTAGGAAAATGAAATTAATATGATGTGATTAAAAAATTAATTGATAATATTATATATATGAATAATATTTGAATTGAAATATATATAATATGAAAATTAATATATAATAGTTTATATGTTAACTATAATAATATATAATAATAATTGTATAAAATTATTGCAATATAAATTATATATATTAAATTAAATATTATATATTGATAGAATAAATAATAAATGATTTATATATATATAATACATAATATACTAATTATATATATATGATAAAATTTATAGTATTAATATAATATAATATGAAATACACTTAATATGATGAATGAATATTTAAAATTGATATATAATGATAATGTATGTATAAAGTGAATATATATTATTATATGATATAGATATATTTAGATATATATAATATATGAATTAATAATATATTATGCAATAATGAAAATGATTAATAATTATATGATTTATATTATATAGTATAATATTGTAATAATATGTAATGATGTGATATATATATAATATATATAACATTTATATGTGGATATTATCGTATTGTCATATATAAATAATTATGACTATTGATATCAATATATGTATTTGAAAAATATATTTATTTATTATTATATATATGAAATTAATATGAATAAGATATAATTATTATATAGTATATTATTTATAATAATAATAAGTAAATCATATATAATATTTGAGATGATATATAAAAATATAATATGATATATATATATTAGATATGAATTGATTTATTATTAATATGATAATATATAGTGGATAGTAGATAATGAATTAATGAATATATTAATTTGAAAAATATAAATATGGATATATTATTGATTTATATATTAATATATAATTATATAAATATGATTAATATGAAATTGCAAAATATACTATATATGAAAATCTAATTAAATGATATATTGCCATATAATTAGTATTATATATAATATATGAAAGTGTAATAGATGTAATCTGATCATATGGTCATATCATGAATATGCAATTAGATGATATGAATATAATTAGTTTATAATGATAATATTAATGATGCATATAAATACATAATACTATATAATATAATGCAATATAATTGGATGAATATATGATATATATACTAATATATGAACTCATTATAAAAGTGAATTAATAATATAAAAAAATATTATGAATAAAATAATATGTGATAATGAAATAATAATGATAATAATTGATAAATATGTAGTATATAATTATAAATTATAGTATAAATGAAATATATATGAAATATTTATATATATATATTTATTAATTATTAATAATATTATTAAAATTGAATATAATTATACCTTAGGAATAATAGAATATGTTATATGATATGATGACTAAAATATTTATGAATATTATCTAATAAAATTGATATGAATGAATAAATATATATATATATAATATAATAAAATATAATATATTAAGTAGATTTTTGAAAATAAGTACTGATTTAGTATAATAATATAGTAATTATTATAAAATTGTATATGATATTATGAAATAGTTTAATCATATTATTATATATAAGTGAATATAGTATATATAATTATATAGTATATAATATAGTATTATTGAATGTTATATAATATAAATTGAGAATTAACATCTTATTGAGAATTAGATAAACATATATATATACATAAAATAATATGAGTAAATGATGAATGTATATTTTATATGAGTAGTCGATTATAATATAATACTGTTATATAAAATATAATAATATAGATAATATAGAAATATGCAAGGTGAATTTATTATTAATTTAATATATGATATATATGGAAATATTGCATTATATTTAATATATTAACATAGAATGATGCATATTATGTAAATATGATATGAAATGACAATATATAATATATATAGTTTTGATATGATAATATATTATAAATATTGGATTGATATAAGAAAATAGGAAATGGATAGTAAAATTTAATTCCATATATTGATGATAAATAAATGAATAATAATGTAATAATATATATGGAATAATAATAATTTGATTAATACATATAATGATAATATGATATATAAAATAAATTTATAATATTATATATTATTTAGTGTAGAGAATATGATTTATAATTAAAATTATATGAATATATAATATGAAAAAATATGCCATATATAAATATAATATATATAAATTATGATGTGAGGATGATATAAATAAAATAATGAATGATATAAAACATTTAGTGAATGAATTAATAGATTAATAATGAGATGAGTATTTATATATGATCATATATTGGAATTAGATTAATAATATGTAAGAAGATATTTGTAATATTAATCATGTAGTGATTATATAAATATAATGATATAAATTGATGAATATAATAAGTAGTATATTAATATATATATAATGATATAATAATAATGATTTATAATGATATATAATAATTATAATGAATATATACTTTATTAGTATTATGAGACTTTGTACTGATATGATATATATAGTAATTAATATAAAATATGATATAAATATTTATATATAATAATATAAATATATGTAAGTATATTACTAGAATATGATAATTAGTGATTGATAAAAATGAATTGATTGAAATTTATGTTAAATTTGAATGATATTGAATATATATATTATATGTTAAGATTAATAATAATATAATAATTTTTATTATATAATATATATAATATGAATGAGACTGAATATAAAGATGATAATAATTGAATATATTAAAATTTAATATTAATATATATGCATATGCAAAACTATTAGTTATATATATAAATTGTATAAATATATAATAGTTTAAATATATATATGAATACTCAATTAGGAAGTATATAATATATAAGTATTAATGAATATTTAAAATATATAAACTATAATATAGTAAGATAATATATAAAATTAGTATATTGAATGATATATATATAACATTTATATAATTGTTATTATATATCCTATATAATATAATTATATAATATTCTATTTTGATTAATATTATTATAAAAATGAATAAATATATATAATATATAATAGTGTATATACATGAAATGATGTTTTGAATAAAATATATATATATAAGTGAAAGATGAATAAAGATATGAATATATGATAATAAAATATATTAATTGGTGCATATAATATATGATATATGCAAAATATATTAATATATTGATATCGAATAATGATGATATAAAGATAATAGACATATTATTATATAAAGTGCAAGATATATATGATGAATAATTAATAGGCAATAGATCTAATATTATGAATTAATATGTGAATATCGCAAGAATATATTGAAAATATGATATAATTAATATAATTTGAATAATAAAATCATAATTATTATTTGTAATAGAATAATGATAATATATATTAATATGATAATATGATATAAAATTATATATATAATATTTATTATGAATAAAAATAATTGATTATGAATGAATAAATGCCCAATATATGATATGATATGATAAAGTAATGATTTATATATTTAGTATACTATTAAATATTTATGATAATAATAATATAATAAAAATAGATGATGGATAATATATGATTATGTTGATAATAATTTTAGGAAGATAGAGATTGAAATATTACATATATAGTAGTATATATATTATGAATATGTATAATTATGTTAATGATGAAATAATATTGAATAAATATCAATATAATTATTATATTATAATATATGAAATATATGACATTGATATGATATAAATATATAATATGATGATATATATATTGAATGATATTTATGAGATGATATATATATATATAATAAAATATCGATTATGCATAATGAATTGCGTTATATTGGAGTTATATGTATTTTATATATATAAATTATAATAATATGAGATTAATATTAATATATAATATAATGAATATAAATAATATATATTAATATATAAATATTATATATATATTGATATTAATTAAAATTTAATATGAATCATTATAAAATATGAATATGCTGCTAAATGATATATGAATTTAAAAATATAATAAAAATTAAAATAATGTATAATGACATTGAATTTATCATTAGTTAATATAATTAATCTATAATTATTTATATTTTATATATATAATATATGTGGACAATAATATATATATAATAATGAACATGATAATAAAGTAATAAATGAAATAGAAAGTATAGATCTAATTTATAGAGTATAATATATATTATGAAGGAATGTAATATATAATATAGATATATAGATAATATTCTAATATTGATATTGAAAATATATATATAATGAATTAATTATATATTAATAAATAATAATGATTGTAGTAATCAAGAATAGTAGAATATTATAATTAACAATATTATTATAAATAGTAATAATAAATAATGATTTAGAATTACATAGATATAATATATGTAAATGATATATAATTATTGATCATATGTGAGATAATATATAGTTGATCATAGATGTAATATATTTTAGATAAATTTATAAATTTAATAATTATGATTATGTGGATTATATTATGTATTATAGTATATATAATATAATAATATTATATGAATATGATGATAATGATATTATGATGTGAGTAATTATATAATATATTAATGAATAATAATATGAATAACATATTTATATAAATATTATTGTATGAATATGAATATAAAAATTATAATGAAATAATGGATGCATAATATAATAATATAAGTTGGAATTGAATGCTTATAAAAATATTATAATAATATTCAAATGGATATAGTTATGATTAATAAATATAAAGTATATATTTAATGAATATGTCATGAAGTATATGCAATTTGATAAATGAACTGATTATATATAATATGATGAAATATTATGATATATTTTTATTATATGATGTTAATATATTAAATGGAAATATGCATATTATTATGATATATTATATGGAATTATTATTTATATAAGTAGTATGTTAAATGAATGAAGATGACATATAGTATATATAATGAATTCTGACTAATAAATATATATAAAATACAAAATAAAATAATATAATTATATTATATATGCAATATAAATATCATGAATATGTGTAGTAATATGATATGTATATAGATGATGAATGATTTATATATAAAATAAGATATAAAATAATATTTGAAAGTAATGACATAATATATCAATATACATATGATATGTATATAATAATTATATAACTAATATGATTATGAATACAAGATTAAAATTAATATAAAATTTTATAAATAACATTATATTGATTAATATATATCTAATTATTAATAAATAATGATTGATAATAATGAATATATAGTAGTGATGATAAGGTGCTATAATATAAAATATAACTATAATATTATATATGAGATATATATGAAAAATAATGATATAAAAATTATATATTTAATAATAATTATTTATATATTAGATTGATGCATATTATATATTGATATAAATTGTGATAATTATTAATATAATAATTATATAATGATGAATATAATACTAAGTAGTGTTATTAATTGATATATAATAATATGCAATGATATATGAATTAAAATTATTTATATAAATATATAATAAAATTAATATATGATGTTAATAAAATTATAAGTATATATTATTATAATATATATTGATGCAATATAATATATATGATAATGAAATGCCAAAATGATAGTAAATATATAGTAAAAAATTTGTTAATTATTTGAATATATATTATTAGATGATAAGTTATAAATAGTGAATTATGATGATATTTGGATGAAAATTTTTATATATTGATAAATAATATAATGATAAGAATTAAATTAAAATTTGAATTATTATATATTGTAATTAATACTGTATATATTTATTTAAATGATGGTGTTATTAAAGTTTATTATTATATAATAATAATAATATGTATTTAAATAATGTAGTAAATGCATATTTGTTATGAATAATGAATAATATTTTTTATTATCTTTATAATGATGTTTATTGACTTTTGATTGATAATTAAATATTATATTTTATGTGAAAGTTATATAAACTGTGGACACAAATATAATGTAATATGGGATTAAAATATAAAAATTTGAATATTGAATGTATTGATTTATGTTAATTGATTATGAAATGTGATAAATATTATTGTTATAATGAATGATATTGAGTATGAGTATGATAAATGATGTTTATTATATAAAATATATTGTATGAATTGAAAATAAAATTTATATGATTATATATATTAATTAATGTTTATGGTTTTAGTGATTATATTTTTATTAAAATATAATGTGAATTTAATTAATATTCTGTATGATATAAGTTTATATTTATTTTATGAATATGAATATATATATATGGAACTTTGAAATTATATGTTTAGAAATATGAATGAAAAAATATGAATAGATTTAAGTCATAATAATTTAGTGACTAAAAATGATGAATATATATGAATATATTATGATAATTTAAATGTGATTATTATTAATGGATATATTTAATAAAAATTAATCATTTTTACATATGATAATAATATTTATAATGAAGATGTATAGGATGATGATAAAATAAAAATGATTGAAATATATAAGAATGATTAATTGGATTAAGTGGTATTTAATTATATATGAATTGAATTTATTGATGATTATAATATTAAATGAAATTAATATTATATTATGATAATTTTTGTGATAATTTATAAATTAATTAAATGAATTTATTGATAAATATAATTAATTTTATATAATAAATTTTATATTATAAATAATATATATACTATATTAATTTAATGTGATTTGATAGGTATATATGTTATATTTTTATGAATTTGATATAATGTTTATAATGTGAGAAATATATATACCTGGGAGGAGGATATGTATGTTGAATATATATATGAGATGATATTTGAAAAATAAATACTTATTTATTAATAAATGTTTTTATTTTTGAATAGGTTATTATTTTTTTTTGATATAATATATAATTGATGATTATGAATTTATATATATAGTATATTGATTAGTATTGATAATGTGGGAATTGATTATATAATTATTATTTGATTATTGTTTGTATGTTAAATTATGATTTAAATTATTAATATAAAGATGATTAATATATTGTTATAGATATTTTATAAAGTGAATAATATTATATTTATGTAGTATTTATTTGATAATTAACGTTTTGTATATATATATATGATGTTAAATTGATAAATATCATTGTATTAGTGATTGTTGTTATATTATGAAATGGATTGAAACTATTAGGATATGATGTATATTGATTTATTATATTTTGTTTTTAATTGAATGAATATATGTTGAATATTTTTTAAAATGATATGTATATATAAATAAAATAAAAATATAATAGTATTATTTGTATGAGATAATATTTATGAATATTTAAAATATAATTAATGTTAGTAGTTGATTTTATATTTAAAATATGAAATATATATGTATAAATTTTTGTGTATTATTATTTAAATGTAATTAATATTTATATAATTTTTGAATTAATTTAATTTATGATGTAATATATATATAGTAAATGCAGAAAAAAATATTTTATACTAACTCCATATTCCCATTATCATAACAGTACAGAGCTACATATTAGGGATTCTGTCCTCTTTCCTAAGCCTAGCTGGCCTGTACCTCTTAATCACTTTAGCAGTTAGTAACCACTATGGTAAGTAATGGGATTAAACTCCTGCCCCGCAACATACCGGGGAGCATTAGCACCTGGTCCCGGGGCAAAGACCCCACCCCTCACTATAGCACACCATTCCCACAATATGGGTAAGGATTGCCCAAGGCACTGAATAAGGCAAACCAAAATTTAAAACAACATCAAAATAAAATACATCATATTGAAAAAAAACATTTGCCATAAACGCATTGATTTTCACTGTGGTAACCATCTGCCCACAGTATTGGCATGGATTGTCCCACAATGGCAACGAATGGGCAACCTAAAAATGTAAAATAACAGCACAATAAATACAATTCAATAAAACAAACATTTTTCCAAAAAATGAATAAAATGTGCAATGTGCTTATCTATACCCTAAAAAAAGGCATAGATATAACACATTGCCAGTCAATGGCATCCTAAAAAAAAATACACAATATGTAAAATATAATCAATGTGGTTCTTAGCTTTCCCGTTATGAAGATTCATTCTTCACATCCAACAGAGGGCACCAACTCTACCCTATGATGCAATTATCCTTAATCAGCATGATGAAGAAGTCCATAATCACCCAGTTGCTTGCAGAGGAGGCCTTGGTTTAAGTTCTTTCTTCTTCCTTTCTTTTTTTATTATCTTCTACTTTCTTCTTTATTCTCCAACAGGTCCAGGAGATGGTGAGTGCCGGCTTCTGGTGTTCAAATGAGACACGACAGACCTTATATAAGGGCTGTGACCTTATAATGACTGACAAATGGTACATCCATCAATTCCATTTTTTGGCGTGAAGTGACGTAATCTTAAAGGGAGTGGAGCATTGCAACTGATTGCATGGATTCCCTCCCCTTAAGATGATATCACATCATAAAAAGAAAGAAAGGCACCATACATGGAACATCCACCAATCGGATTAGTAGATGTTCATTGTACATTTAAAAAAAAATGATATTGCAATGTATTTCATTTGTGGTTGTTTTTACATTTTAGGTTGCCCATTCATTGCCATTGTGGCAACCATGCCATAGTGTGGGCACATGGGCTTACAACAGGGACAATCAAGGGGTTTATTGGCAAATGTTTGTTTTTATTGAATGTAGTATTTTATTTTGTGGTTGTTTCTTTGAGGTGCCCATTCATTGACATTTCTTGCAACCTTACCATATTGTGCGATATGGTTACCACAGTTACAATCAATGGTAGAGGGGGTGGAGGGAAAGGGGTGTGGGTAGTTGCTGGGGAAGGTGGTTAGGCTCTCTGGGTGTGTAGAAGGACAGGGTACCCCTGAATTACTATTAGTGGTTAATAACCACTAAAGTGATTAAGGGTTTACAGGCAAGTAGTCAGTATTTTTTATTATACTGTTGGTGCCCATGAAGTGAGAGGGACAAGGAGACCTTCCTCTGGCAGGGGGTAATTACAACTTTATTTACTATATGCTGGCTGGGTAAATTTTATTTTTAATGGCAAATGCACTATTATCCAGATCTGGGTTTGTTTGGGTATATGGGGGGGCTGAGGTAGTGTGCCCATTCATTGCCTTTTGGGTTATCTTTGCTTCCATTTAGGACATAAAGATCCACAATGGCAATCAGTGGTTGTATTGGACAGTATTGGTTTGTATTGTTATGGTATATTTATGGGTAGAGGGGTTGGTTGGAGTGGCTTGTGAATGAGCATACCACTGTATTGTTGCAGTAGCAAACCAACGATACTGTCAGGTAATGTTATGTATTTCATGAATCTATTGATTTTAGATACCAAAATTCAATGACAATCATTTGCGTTTCAACCAGTTCCATAGAAACACAAACATACCAAACACATGTAATTCATGCACTACACTACTTGATTTCTTCTCGATTATTTATATACAACATATTTCTTTACAGGTGAGAACGTCCAAGAGTCCAGTCATCCTATATAAGATGCGATTAAAAAAGTTTTACATTTGGAAGAAGAAAAAACAAATTTGTATTGAATTTTTTAATTAATTTTCTATAAACGATAAAAAATTATATTCTAAAATACTCTTAGTATCTGAAGTTTTTAGAGGAATAAGAGGTGGGTACATTTACATGGCGACACACTTTATCGAGCTTGGCTAGTCCCACGAATTCGGGTATGCCCGGGTGTATTGAGGTTTGTGACTGTATTCTGCCCAGAGTGCATTGAGGTATTTTCCAGGCAGGGATTGAAGCATTTTATTCCCGTGGCTGCAATACTGCACAGTATATATATATATACTGCATTTAAAATTCATGAATTTATGCCATCTGGTAGACACGCGAAGCATTGCAGCTATTAAATCCTAATCATTATCAATTAACAGATCAGCCGCCCGTCAGCCAGGCATGAACCCAGGCTGGGAAGGCAAATGCAATGGGGCTTGTCAGAGGTGAGGAGCGGCGCATTCCAGGTATCTGCCAGGTTCATATGGGTATTGCTCGAATAAAGTGTGTCGGTGCAGTAATACCATACATATCATATCGTATTGTATGAAATGAATGGGAATAAGGGACAGGTTGCATTGAATTTAGATTTTTACGACAAACTAGCACACTGCTATAGTTCCTACTATCATTTCTGCTGAGTATTGAAACCAAACACTAAAAGTTAATTTAAATGGCCGCAACATATGTGTGTCAGATGCGAGCACCGAAATATGATTGGGGTGCAATACTCTTTCCACAAGACAAAAGTGCCAGCATATTAGCTGTATCTGTATTTAGATTTACCCAGGGTAAATTTAAAGTGTTTGAAAGAAAAATATCCTTTTTGGTTAATAAACTTCCCCCCAATGTTTCCTAAAAGAATACTGCAAAAAAATGAACACTTTGATTGTCTTATGCTATGGCTCATTTTTTCTATAGGCCATTCAAAAATACCTCAGTATGTTTGTTTATGTACACAATTCTGAGTAGTTCCTTTCCCGAAGGTCATAAGAATGTACTCAATGTGTGCGTTTTGTATATAATTCTGATGAAGGGGGGGGGGGGCATAGGGATCGGGTCAAAAAATTCCCTCAGTTTATAGCTTTAATATTTTCCTGCTGCTGATCTTTCAGCAACATCTAGAACAATTCTGCAAAAAAAAATACCAAAAATGTGCATTATAAAATTCAATTAAATCGATTCCAACTTTCTGGGAAGTGAAAATTCAAAAATAGGTATTTAATTCCCTGCAGGTAACTTTTTTTATACATCTAACCAAACCACAAAAGTAGTTGTTTACCTAAACATGATCTCAAAAGACTTCAAATATAAGATTGTGAAACATGATCCACTAGTAATACAAAATATTCAAAAATATTATTTTTAGCAGTTTATACGCACATCAATAGTGTATTTAATCCCCTTGATGCGTGTGTACATTTACCCTTTTACTGTGTCTGGTTATACAGTCATAATGTTGATAAATTACTATGGATAAAAATAACTGAACAGTAATTGGTGTGTGTGCGGAGGTAACACATTGATATTAGAGTTCACAAATTTGAACTTGGCTTTATATCCGGAGGTAGGATGTGGTAAGGCAGGGTAAGAGGTCAAAAAGACTGTTAAACTTCAAACTCACAAGGAGTGCATGCTGGACAGATGAAAAAAAAACACATGGAGGAAACCTGTGAGGACCCAGGGTGCTCTACTGCCCTTCCTCTTGGTCAACTAAAGGATGTAATTCTATATTAGAGTCCACTGATGAAGGACCTGAGGGGTTCAAAAGCTTGTAACAATATCAATACTTGTAGGTCCAATAAAAGGATCATACCACAAATAATTTGAGCATTGGAATTTAGGATGACCAAAAGAGGAAGGACTGTTTCTGGAAAGTAATGCCACCCACAGCAGTGACCAGGCATGAGATAAAAGCTGGCAGTCTGGAGGAGGGATGAAAAGTGTGTTTTTCATGGATGATCTAACCTAAGAATGAGAGAGAAGGGACCAGGCATCAGGTCTTTCATGGAGGAGTGAGAAATGCACAAGTCATTGACTACCTTGGGAAGAGGATAGCTGGGGTGTAGCCTTTATGGGGAGAGAGGGGGCTGGGGGTATAGTCTTCTGGATAGAGAGGATGGTAGGGGTGTATGAGCTCAAAAACAAGGTAAAATGAGGGCTTGCATTCTGATTTTTACAGTTAGCAAATTAAAAATTGGATATTTAAAGGCAAAGTTCACTAGAGTTAATCAGCCTTCTGCAGCAAGGCAAGCTGAAAGCTGGGATGGAGTTACTACTCCCCCACACAACAAATTCAGACAGCCTTCCAATTATCAATAAAACTATATACACTTCCAATATATCAATAATAAAACATATCATTTTGAGTTTCTGTTTAGAAGCATGCATAAGCAGCAGGCAGACATACAGTACAGTAGTAACAAGCTTATATAGAAATAAACAGCTGCATGAGACATGCAGGGTGAAAGAAATCCAGTGTCAATGTACCAGCCCAATATGAAAATTCTGGACAAATAAAAATGTGCATACTGTGACAATATAAACACAGGTCTAATAAAAAAGATTTAAAGTAAAAACTATAATGCTAAAGAGACAATTTTATAATGTATTTAGCAATGAAGAAATATTTTATCAGGTGAAATTTAGGAAGTGATAATGGGAATTACAGTGGTATAGGTAAAATGATGATATGTAAGAATTGCATTGTTAAATATTATATTTTAATGCAACAATAGAATACTATCCAGTCTTATGTTAGACATAGAACATATGTTCCCTACTTAAAAAAAAAATATCAGGGCAAATCTAGTAGTGTGACAGTTAGGACATTGCATCGCAATGTCCTAACTAGGTACAATAGAGCCACAAAGCCACACTAGTTATAACGAGTACAGTTAGTCTTACTCTGGGTTTGGATTCATAAATGAAGCCACAGCATATGTGAAAATGCCAATAAGTTAAAAGTAATTCCTAGCTCAAATGTGAAAACTATTTTTTTGTATAACATGAACAAATTAATAGCAAAATAGCAAATAGCAATTTCAGCACAGGATTTCTATGGCTAAAATAATTATCACAGGATATTTGCAATCATACTTACAGTTGACCAGAAAAATGGACTGCAAGTATTTTGCTATAGAAAGTGTGGTTGTTACTTCCATAAAGCATTTATTTGGAAATTATATTTTGACAGGGTGCCAATCATCCAGACAGTACAGTAGGATAAAAATAGCTGTTAGGTTGACCAATGTAAATGTCAGGAGCTGTTGGGAAATAATAACTTAACACTGTTTATGCTTTTTTCTGTTCCTAGTGCAAGCAGATAATATTTTTTTCACAACAATAGTTGCATGAATATTAAATAACATGCATAAATATTTGTTTGGTAATAAACTAGAAGACTTAGTGAAGATAAATAAACACAAATGACAAAACTCAAGATGCTAAGGGTATTGTTGCTTTTAATTTTACCACTTTTTATACATTATCATGTATGGCTCTTTAATATGTGGCAAATGGGAATAGGACAAGATATTAGTCCTGAAAATGACATAGAAAATATAGTTCGTTACTGTAGATGCTTAACATTCTACTGTACTTGTACTTTTTATATGAATAGGACATTAACTTTAATTGCAATACATGATATTATATTTTCTATTCAGAAGTCCAACTTCAAAGAGTTTAAGTATTTCTTATTCAATTTGTGTTGGTTACTTGCATTTCAAGAAGCATTTGTTGTTTACTAATTCACAAGGGTTGTTGTTTCTCATTTTTAACTCAGTATAAACTCAAATGATGATATCATGTATCATTTTGAAGACAGCATATAAAAAGTTTAAATCATTTACATGTGACTAAAAGATAATTGTACTGTAACTTTGAGCAGTTTCTGATTCAATACATTAATGTTATTGTCTGGGTGCAGATTGCAAGTACTTGGACAGTGGCACAATTCTATATGAGTAAAACAAGGAGGTTGCTGGAAAGAAAGACAGTGACACCTTCAGCATCAAAGACCTACAAGATGTTGCTCTGAATTGATACCTCACCACTAGCACTGCAGATGTAAATGTTTTCAGCTGTTACATGGTAGTCAACTCGTCTGTCTCTTCCCCCTGTCACGTAAGTCCTTAGCAGTCTAGGCTGTGAAAGGCCTTCTGTGGGCTTTTGACCCCCCCCCCTCATGCTCCTCTGAGTTACAGAAGTGTGGTGGTGACTCATGGCCGTGTAAGCCTATCAGGTATAGGTACAGACCTTGAGCCCTCCCCTTATGGTTTCTCAGGGAGGCGAGAGCTAAATTTAGTTAGTCTCTCCCATCCTTCCAACCGAGTGGAGGTGTGGGCCTGTCTCTTTACTGGGGAGAGAGAGGCCAGCCAGGCCCTCATGCCTGGCTGGCTCGGAAGAATACTAGAGCTCCAAACTATGAGGGCCAGCACCATCCAGAGGCCTGGGATCCTCTGATGACCATATGCACCACTCTGAAGGAAGAGCTGCAATGACTGTAAATAAATCCCTTTACTTTCATCATACTCAAGTCTGAGTGTCAGTCCTGGGCAGGAGGAAAGAATTGTGCTTAGTGGAGACTGATCTGGGCACCCTGGAGGCCACTACAGCTGGAAACGCTAAGAACCCTAAGAATGTCAGGGATCATCAAAAGCCTGTCCTGGTCTCCATATCACCGCAAACAACTCAGCTCTCCTGTATCCTCACAGGTATGCCGCACCATAACACCTGTAGCCGCAACAAGTATCTCATAGAGACTGGGGGTACATGTGCATAATTGGGGCACTATTGAGATCAGGACAGGCTTTCAGGACATTGCCGAAATGCAGCAGTGTTTAAAAGGGACTTTGTTGAAGCCATCAGTGCAGCAGCATAGGGAATGGTGCAGAGAGGGGCCAGGGCCCTGATGCACCCCAGGGCCCCTAGGCAACACCAGGGAGGGGGCTACATTCAAGATTTTTCCTGTTTAAAGGTTGGGGCCAGGATAAAGCAAAGAAGCAGGACTTGGTGATCCAGTTCTAAGAAAATAGCACAATGTACTGTGCTGTGTGGGGGAGGTAGCACCAGGATCAGTGTCTCTGGGAGCGTGAATCCCACATGTTTACCCAATATAGAGGTGACCCCCGAGTGATGTTTCGGGGAGAGCTGTAACTTATCTAAATCCCCTTTGAAAGGTTGGAATTCGGGGACGGGATAATGCCAGAAGCAGGACAGGATACCCCTGTCACTTAAATGATACCACGTAATGTGCCGTGGGGGAGTGCCACGGGCTGAGGTGCTCTCGGTAGCACTTTCATCATTTCTAGTCTGGGAGCTCCAGTTGGAAATTAATCCTGGAAGAGTGAATCCCACTTTACTTCTGCTATATGGGACAAGCCATTGCAGTGATGTTAGGGACTTGTGCACCTGGCAGACTCCTGGCCTTCTAATAGGGAGAAACCGGATAAAGAAAAAGGAACAGGCTCCTGATGGCAAATTATAAAGATAAAAAAGAAGAAAAGGGTGCAAGACCCATAGTGCAAAATGTAAATTTTTATGCTAAAAGAACACAGTTAAAAACACTTAGAAGACGTAAGTTGGTAATAGTCACATTAGAAAGGTAACTCTGAAGTTTCAGCCAGCTGGGAGAGCCTCAGTGTCCGTCCTCTTGTGGGAGAGAGAGCCTCAGTTCAAGACACCCTCCTCCCAGGTTTAGCGCTGCTCCACTCCTGCTAAGCGTCACGTGTGCTCATAACGTCACTGCACTCGGTGTTCTCGTGTCGTTACACCAGGGGGCCGGGTTGGGGGCGATGCGCCTGTCTCCAGCAGTCTGACAGATCAGAATTGGATCTCCTGCTCTGAGCAATACAGCAGCTTAGTGGATACAGCCTACGCGTTTCGAGAATCTTTCTCTTCGTCAGGGGTTCTGTATCACAAAGGCTATGCTCTAACTATTTATAAAAAAAATCTCTCTTTTTAGCTTTTAGTTTTTCTTGGATTTGAGGGTTGGATACCATCCTGAAGAGCTGCATTTCTACATGTGAATGACTGGACTTTTAACCTATTGTATGGTATATTATTATTTTCTATATGTGTATTTTATCTATATGTGTTCTAATGGAGACAGTAAGTATTACTGCAACTAAGGGCATGAGCGCTAGTGATCCTATGAACTACACATGATCAAGTTGATTACAATTAAAGAGTTATTGGGTTTATAGTACTTTAAATCAGCCATGTAGTTGTTTTCATTTCTCCTGAGGCGGCCGTAGCCGTGCCACTTTGATAACCGTGGCCAGAAGCGGTCTGTTTATTTCTTAGAGGTTTGTGATATGTTTGCACTCAGATTTTAGCGCGTGTGCGCAATACTGCAATACTGTCTAAAAATCAGGTGGGCGATCGCGAGCTGTTGCTTAAAGTCTAATAGAGAAAAAAGAGTGATGCAAATAGCGCTACAAGCTAAACAATATATGTGAAGTGCAAATAGTAATAAACTATATACAACCCCAGCACTTAAAGCAAGCTCAGGAAAATGACCAAAAAACAATAAAATAAAAGACATAACAAAAACAACAACAAACCGAAAAAATCATAAACAGTAAAAATAGATCTATAAAAGTAAAGTGAAGAGAAAACTTAAAAGTGTGTACTTGACCTTCTGGACTTGCAAAATTGGAAGAGTCCACAGCCAATTGACTCGTGATATGTGGAAAAAGAGAAGAAAATAATAGTGTAATACTGTTGATCAGACAAACATGTAACACAAACACAGGACAAACAACACTTACAAACAATAAAACAGTAAAAAGCAAGGATGAAAAGAAGAGCTAATTTATTACAAATAAAAATAAATGACAATATAAACAATGAGCAGGCAACTGGTCCAGTCTGTATAATACTGGAATCCTACTCACAAGATTCTGTGAGTAAAAATCACAGTGTACTGCAGTTTAGGAACAGGTGGTGTCTGGCTGCTTTCCTGCAATCTCAGACGCTTCCCACGCTCTCCTGATCCTAAGGTCCTTTGCGGAGGGGTACGGGGTTTCAAGCACTTGTTCCTGCTGCTACCACACACTGCGCACTGCTACGTCGCCTGCGACTGCTAATGATGACAAAAACTCTGCACCTGACCCTACGCGTTTCGTGCGCATGCCGCACTTCATCCGGGATGATAGCACTGAGCTATTGGATGCAGTTATTCCAGTAACGGTGGATTTTATTGGAGCTAATGTATGACTACCAATCCTTACTACAAGCTCACATAATTGGCTCAACTCATGCCCATCAAGCTCAGTGCTAAAGAGACAGACTCGCTTTTAACACTTACAACATGGAACCTTACAACATAGAAATACATAAAATACAACAAAACACGAAATACATCATGAATGAACTATAAAAAAAATGTAAGAACATAAACAATGTATTACCAACATACTTAATATCATAAAATATTATATTTAAAAATTGTATAATTTAAAAAGAACCTTATTTAAAATTCTACCTTCTAATTGAACTTATGTTCAATGAACTTATTAATAATACACATTCTTAAACAGAATCAATGTACCTTAATAATAATATATAGCTATATAATCCAAACCTGATTCTGGGGAAATTACACAACACTGAATATATTAATTATTTTAAAAAAAACTCCCAGCTCCAAAGTCAATGTTCAGGCCATTTGGGAGAGGGTTTTCAACTCATAAATCCATGGCTTCACGCCCTCTGGCCCTATTGAGTCGGTCCCCCCCCTCTCCAATTGCCGACACACCCGTTCAATTGCTGACATTTCAACCCTACTGGGTTCTGATGTGTGTGTGTGTGTGGAAATGATGAGAAAAAACTATGGGTTAATAATCCTTTTTAATGTGTTGTAAATGTGTGTTCATAGATTCTCCTTGATAACTTCTCCCTGTCCTGCCTAATATTTGAAGTCCACAGGGGCATTCTAAAAAATATTACAAATATAGAATGACAATTATGAACGATTTATAGAATACACTTTTGAAGTAACATTAGATCTAAAGGACTTGCACTTGCACTAAATGAAACAAGCCGTACAGGCTGTAGATGAAAAAAAAGCCTTTGCAGATTTTATTCTGTTGGTCCAGAGTGCTCTAAAAAGGACAACTTGGAGCTAATTTTTCATTTTATGTTAGATGCCTTCGTAAAAATATATTTTGGTTTTACTGGAAGGCACTGTGCAAGTGTACTGTATATACAAAAGCAACATGGGCCAATGTTTATTTAAGATTTTACGTATCTTTGGAGCCCTTTCATTATATGTGTTATTGAAAGATACACTAATTGGACTCCCTTTGTGACTGATGTGATTACTTTTTTATATTCTAGAAGTGTCTCCCTCTCCAGCTTAATACTTGTAAAGAGCCTCATCTACGAGGCTCTTCGGATACTTCTCTCTATAAATTTTGTTTTAGCTCACCCGCCTGAACCACAAATTCTCCTGACTTGGCAGCAATTGCGCTTCAGGGTACTAGCTGTCCCTTAGGGATATTGTTATCCAGCTAGGATTATGCTGGCTGTCAGCCCGTAAGTAGTGTTAGCCTGCACTGGCTTAAAAAAAGATTTTGTCTGTATGAAATTATCTACAACAGAAATACTTAGATCTAAAAATTCAATATGATAATGTTGTGATTAAATGTAAATTTGAGGTTCTATTATTTGGTTAGATATTTAAAAAATATATCTAATTGTTCCGGCTACCTGACCGACAAATCAAACGTCATCTATAAAGCGGCACCAGCAGCACCAGTGTTGCGCCGAGGGGACAGTATTCCAAATATAGCTCCTCCCAGCGTCCATAAAAAATTTGCATAGCTGTGGGCAAACCTGGTGCCCATGCAGTACCACATATCTGTAAAAAAAAATTGAGAATAAATGAAAAATAATTATGTGTTAAATAAATTGAATGCTTTCTAATAAAAAAATTTTTTAAAAGCTGGAGGATTGTGGGATCTGATCTATTCTAACTTGCGTGGATAGCCAGGCAAGCCTTTCACATGATCGATCATGGTGTACAATGACGTTACGTCCGCCGTGACTCATATGTAGTTTGGCTGCCATTCCAGGTCTCTGGAATCTGTTAAACATGAGTGGTATCACACAAATATAATCTGACCTTAGTACCAGAGTTTGAGGTGGTGATCTATAAACTGTGGACAAATTTGATGATAATGATGCTATACCTGAATTATCGGTCTTGATGGAACAGGCAATATAATACAGGAGTCCATGAGACTTTCTTGGGGACACCACACATACCTCCCCTTAATAAAAAACCCACTGAGGTCATTATTGAATAGAGTTCAGTTCTTTACTCAAAGAGTGGCTTAGATGGCAGAGCCATACACAAGAATGAAGCAGATTTTTTATTATTACCCTTCCACGAATCCCACTATTTTATTTTATTCCGAAAATCCACAAACCCTATCCTGACCACCAGGCAGACCGATAATTTCAGTGTATAGCGTTATTATCATCAAAATTGTCCCAGTTATAGATCACCACCTCAGCCCTGGTAACTAAGGTCAGATCATATTTGCGTGATCCAGTCATGTTTTACAAATTCTCAGAGACCTGGAATGGCAGCCAAAACAACATATGGTGCATGGCGGATGTAAAGTCATTGACACCGTGATCGATCATGTGAAAAGACGCCTGGCTATAGCACAAAAGTTAGAATCAGATCCCACAATCACTCCGCTTTAAAAATTTTTTATTAAGCATTCAATTTATTTTAACACAATTATTTTTCATTTATTCTCAATATTTTTTACAAGATAGGTGGGGTTCTGCTATGGGCACCAGGTTTGCCCCCAGCTATGCAAAATATTTAGGATAGCTGGGGAGAACTATATTTGGAATAACTGTCCTTCGGGGCAAATCTGGTGGTCTGGCGCGCTTTATAGATGACGTTTATTGTCTGGTCAGGTAGCCAGGAACAATTGTGTTTTAAAATTATTAACCAGAATGATAGGAACCTCAAATTACATTAATCACAACATTAATCATATTGAATTTTTAGATCTAAGATTTCTGTTGTAGATAATTTCATACAGACAAAAACTTTTTTTAAGTCAGTGCAGGCTAACAACTACTAAAGGGCTGACAGCCAGCATAACCATTACTGGATACGCAATCCTAAGGGACAGCTAGTACGCCTGAAGCGCAATTGCTCAAGTCAGGAAAAATTTGTGGTTCAGGAGGGGGTGAGCTAAAAAAATTTTTTATAGAGAGAAAAGTATCCAGAGAGCCTCGTAGATGGGCTCTACAAGTAGATAGCTGGGAGAGGAGACATTCTAGAAAATTAGAATGCAGGAAGCACTGCAGAATACAGAATCAGCGGCGATCCAGGCGACACAAACTGCAGAGCTCCAAAAAAGGAGGCGCTGAGCAAACACAGAGACAAGCACCAGATAGAGGTGAAGACCCGAGGGAGGTCTGGCACGATCAGGTTGAAGAGCTGCAGAAGCAGATGGCTGAGCGCGAGATACAGTGCGCCAAGAGAGAGGAGATCTCCGTCCATCAGGTGGTCGCCTGACATTGGCTATGAAAGCGAGATGGCCGATATCTACAAGCAGCTGGACCACGGCAGATGAGGGGCGGGCTGCAGCTGGAGCTGGCAAGACCAGAAGGAGCACCTGCAGCTGCAGGTCAAGAATAGAGAAAATGAAACAGAGTTAAACCTCGCTCTGAAACAGATGACGGACATGGGGAGAGAACGCGGATAAAGTGGTTAGTCGGGCTATCAATCCTACCTCCTAACCAAGAAGCTGTACGTTCCTAACGTGGATCTTCAATGCTGTTGCAATATTACGATTTGCTAAAAGATAAGTGGAGAAAGAGATTCCAAGGCTAAAAGAGACACGGTCCAAAAAGGAGACCAGGGAACGTAAACTCAATGCCTCACTGATGACAAAGAGGAAGAGAAAGAATTGACTTTGATTGTGCTGCTGTTATTCCAGAAACAGATAGGCACCCTCTGAGAATATTCTCCCTGATCTGGGATTCAAAATCCAGATCCAAATCATTTACGTTGTCCAGAAGATTCAAACTAGTGGACACACCCAGGACACCACAGAAGATGTTTTAGCCAAGTGGGTGTGCAGTTCCTGAAAACACAAAATCTGTTGACAGATCCTGATGACGTGGGTTAATATGGACTACGTTTGTACAGAGGCAACTAGGTCTCCAAAACCCAAAGGCCTGGTAATGGCACAAAAGGGAAATCAAGATTGAAAGAAAAAACAACGAAGGTTAACACGGCGCCTGCGATCTGAAAGTTCCATATCTCACCAATCTGGACCACACTGTGGAGCCAAGGAGAATCGGTCCAAGGGTTCATCAGAGACTAAAGGAACAGTCCAGTCATTTGCAGGTTGCAGCGGGCTATGAAATAAAGTCAAAGGATGCAATAGACTGGAAGTAAAAAAAAAAAAAAAAAAAAAAAAAAAAATATGTTTGGGGGAACTGACCGATTTATTTTTTTTATTCAGTGTGACTATGTCACGGAACTTAACTATGCAAATAAGCATTTTGTCAATATTACAATGTTATATGGTTCTCTGTGTTGAAAATGTAGCTAAACTACAAATTAATATACAGGTTGATGGCCCATTAAGATTACAAGGCGCTGTATATAAGAAAAAATTGTTTGTAGCGTACAATATGGAAAAAAAAATGCCCTTTTCGGTTGTTGGAAATTTATAAGAAGTTCATTCGTATCATGTGAATACTTAATATTGTACTGAGGAGTTAGCTCAAGTATTTCAGGTAGGACAACTCACCCCAGTGATGGCCATGCCGCTCACCCCAGTAGGGTTGGAGTGGGGAGGGGGATTGTGACATAGTCCAAAGATGTTAGGCAGCTTTCTGCCCCATTTTAGAGCAAGAAGGAGGATAGCTAAAAATGATCCGTTCCACAGCTTCCCATTAACTCAGGCAGCTGGATGGAAATCCAGAGCACAGATTACAATGGCTCTAGTTCTCCCTCACCTGCTCTTCTAATCACAGGCACAGGTATTTAGAGCAGAGAGTTTGCATTTCACTCTCATCTCCTTGGAGCTGGGGGCTGGGGTGTCGCCTGCTCTCCTGCATCCATGTCGAGGTTGACGGCCTCTCCACGTATGACAGTACAGAGGATTTGCCTGGACCCACAACCAGATAACAGATAAGACAAAACAAATGATTACTGCTGTTGCTAAAAGACTGTGCTGTATCTTGTGTCCCTAAATGAGAGAGCATTGTTTTAAGCTGGGGAACCAGTTTAGTTGGCCAGCAGCTGTTAGAGAGACTGATTCTGATGTGTAGTTAGATCCCTGAAAGGGATAGGATTTGCTTATATGATTTTGGTTTTATTTCTTGAAATACACAATATAATGAAATGGCTCCAAAGATACGTAAAATCTTAAATAAACATTGGCCCATGTTGCTTTGTGACAATACACTTGCACAGTGCCTTCCAGTAAAACCAAATATTATTTTTACGAAGGCATCTAATATAAAATCAAAAATAGCTCCTAATTGTCCTTTAGAGCACTCTGGACCTACAGGAATAAAATCTACAAAAGGCTTTTTTTCATGTACAGCCTGAATGGCTTGTTCATTTAGTGCAAGTGCAAAGTCCCTTAGATCTAATGTTACTAGATAAGCTGTTCCTAAGACTGCAGTACACTGTGATTTTACTCATAGCATCTTGTGAGTAGGATGCCAGTTTTATACAGACTGGACCAGTTGCCTGCTCATTGTTTATATTTGTCATTTATTTTTTATTTGTAATAAATTAGCTCTTCTTTTTCAGCCTTGCTTTTTACTGTTTATTGTTGTAAGTGTTTGTTTGTCCTGTGTTTGTGTTACGTGTTTGTCTGATCAACAGTATTACACTATTATTTTCTTCTCTTTATTCCACATATCACGAGTCAATTGGCTGTGGACTCATCCAATTTTGGAAGTACAGAAGTTCAAGTATAACTTTGAAGTTTCCTTCACTTGGACTTTTGTCAGACTGATTTTGGACATTTTAGGTGCCGGTTTGTATTTTTTATTCTTAAAAGTTCAATAGCAATTCAACCTACAGTACAGCTGTACATTTTCTGCAAGTCTGTGTGTGCGCGTGCAGTAATTGTAAATTTGAAGATCTATACAGTATCACAAAAATATAACGTTGTGTCTACTTCGAATATAAAATCATCACATTTCTACAGTATATGTATTATTTAGTAATCAATACTTTTACTTCTTTTAATACTGTTTATTTTATGCGCATGCGTGTACTGTACAGTATGTCTCATTTGAACATTGTTGAAACGCATAGGCATGTTACAGTATTACATTTCGGCGCAGTAAGCATTATGATGACATTTTGACAATATTTCTTTGAACTGATAATCCATCATACAGCGCTCTCCCCCTCGCCCCCGCACACACAAGGCTCAAGGATTTCAACTTCTTATCTACACCTCTCCCACACCATTTATTTGTATTGGATGGCTTTCTGGCTTGAATCTTCCGGGGTGCGGCATTACATTCCTGCGCATGCGTGTATGACTTCCCATTCATTTAGAAGTTCAAGTTTGTTATTTATCTTTTGTTTCTCGACATGTGCCTGTATAACAATTCCAGATATTCGGAGAATCAATCAGTACTGTTGCTTTTTAATTCTACACTAGTCATGCACGTTCTTTATGAGGTTGGTGGCATAGTACTGTGATTTTTATTTGGGTGTGTGGGGATCAAAACATTATGATGACCTGTTGAAAAGATTTCTTTGAACTACAGGTCATCATACAGCTTCCCCCCTCTCTATATGCGTGTATAACTTCCCATTCAATTGGAAGTGCTAGTCTGAAAAAAAAGGGTTTTTTTTTTGTTTTTTTTCGTTTCTCGACATGTGCCTGCATAACATTTCTTGATATTCTGAGAATCAATCAGTACTGTTGCTTTTTCATTCTACAGTAGTCATGCATGTTCTTTATGAGGTGGGTGGCATAGTACTGTGATTTTTATTTGGGGGTGTGGGGATCAAAACATTATGATGACCTATTGAAAATATTTATTTGAACTACAGGTCATCATACAGCTTCCTCCCCCCTCCCCCCCACACACACACAAGGCTCAAGGATTTCAACTTCTTATCGACACCTCTCACATACCATTCATTTTCAAATGGTTGGCTTTGTGGCTTTAATCTTACCGAGCCTGGTCTCACATTTCTGTGCCTGCGTGTAATTCTCTTTGGGACCTTGTTGATTATTATTGCGCATTCGTGTATAACTTCCCATTCAATTAGAAGTGCTAGTTGAAAAAAAAGTTTTGTTTTTTGTTATTTTTTTTCCGTTTTTCGACATGTGCCTGCATAACAATTCTTGATATTCTGAGAATCAATCAGTACTGTTGCTTTTTAAGTCTACACTAGTCATGCACGTTCTTTATGAGGTGGGTGGCATATCTTTTTGGTACATGCAAGCTTGCTGGTATCTGTACGTGAAATCCTGCTCAGGCTGCAGGTATCCAGGTGGGGACAGACAGCAAGAGTTGCCGGTCAGCAGGTTTTCACTGACGGTCGGACCGTTATTAGAAGCCGGTGCTGGCGCTGGCACATTGCTTGCCTGGGACTGACGATTCTTAGTTGGTTTTACCATGACCTTTCGCCTTTTGAAGTCTCCATGATCAAAGACACTGGAAAAATCTGGCGCAACACATCAATATCCTCCTCTAACTCCAGGTGCAGGATCAATAGGAAAAAACATGGATCGATACATAACTTTTTCCTTACTGCACGCTTCCACACACGAGCATCTGGTGAAAATTTGTAAAACTCATAATTTTTGATAAAATATTGATAAATTTGACCAATTGTGGCAATCTTATAATCTGATGCATTAATTGCGGACCATATTAAATAAGCATACGTTAAGTCGGGCTTTTTTATCACGTACTGCGGCGGTGTACCTATCTCGGAACTCTGAACAATACTGTAGAACACCAGACACTGTGCATTTAGTTTTTAATATGAAACGCCTAAATTCATACAGTATTGTAACTTCTTCAGTACCAAGGTCAATTCACAATGGACCACTGTGGTATTTTTTAAACACCTGCAAGTCAACACATTACTGAAGCACATGTACAGTGCTGTAGTGTACATATTAGAATTCATTACAATTCATGAATATCTGCCACTTGGTGGATACGCGAATAATTGCACCCAATTAAATCCGAACCATTATCATTAAACAGATCAAGCGCGGGTGACGGCTGGCATGAATGCGGCATGAATACAGCATGAATGTGGCATGAACGTGGTCAAGCGCGTGGCATTCTGAAAAAGTCACCGGAAAATAACCGAGAAGTTTTAAAATAAAAGCGGATGCGGCTGTATCTGTTCCCAAATAGCGCTCCCGCTAAGAAAACGGGACCGCATGGTGTGCAAAAGCTGAAATGCAAACTTTTGCAACACCAAGTTGCATCCTTTCTGCGCCAAATGTTGGCACCGCCCAAGTAAGTGATTGGCTCCTCGGAAGTCAAGGATCCTCTAAGTCAAGCAGCCTGCCTTTGATTCCACCCAGGGGAGGAGCAAAAGAGTATTCAGCCACCCAGCACCTGCCTGGTGTTGTGAGGAGTCTTTAATTGCTGCTCCTGAGTCATTCTGTTTGGAGCTGAGCAAGCATGAGGACCTACAGTACAGAGCTACTAAAACTACCTTAATGGTGTCCAACCAGGATACAGATAACCTGCAAGTCACATACTATGGACTACCTGGCAGCTATCTAGTCATGCGGGTGGGTGGCCAGACCCATCTGTGGTGCATCTGCCCGTGACACTGGCACCCTATGCCCCATACAAAGGCCTGTAACTCAGGAAGCAGGTGGTCCCTGAGCCAGAAATCAATACGGTTCAGATAAGGAGACCCCCTACTCCTGCACTCTATTAATAAAAATACATTAAAGTAGCTTCATTACCATAGCGCCTATTCGCTAAGGCAATGAAGGGGTTAATGCACAATAACATGTTTGTTGGGGACAATTGCCCCCAATAAACATTGCAATACACAACACACATGCACACTATTAAAAAACATGACATTAATGCAGCTTCATTACCATAGCAGCTATCCGCTACGGTAATTAATTATTGTTTATTGATATGTGTGTTTTGACTGTAGTCTAGATGTGCAGGAGGTCTCCGGAGCAGAACCGCATTGGTTTTAGGTCCAGGGACCCCTGCTTCCTGAGATACAGGCCCCGTTATTGGGTACCGTTATCCTTCTGCTTTGTTTACATCCCACGGTCACATGATCGGGACATTTAAAAGCAGAGTGATACCGGCACCCCATAACGGGACCTGTATATCAGGAAGCAGGGGGTCCCCAGACCTGAAACCAATGCAGTTCAGCTCCGGAGACCCCCTACACTATGAATAACATTTTATTTCAAAATATTTTTTTTCTGGGGAGATTTGAGCAGAGAGAGTGGCGGATCTCTCTGCTGCAGGCAGATCTCGCCAGGGAACCCTTCTCGGCAGGCAGGTCATCTCGCCACCAGCTACTCACCATTTCGAAAAATGTTGATCTCACAGGTATTCGGGCCTTCCTGCATACCGTGAGAGCAACTCACCAAAAAAATGGCGAGTTCAAACCCCTGCCGAAAGTGCTTTTTCATCACTTACTGCATAGACCCCTAAGAGATCAATCAATGGCTGGACATATACTGAGTGGCGGTGTAAAGTGACTTCTCTTCCTGAGATCAGTGAATGTGCCAGTAAAATTTGTGTAGCCAGGTCCCCTCCGGTCCCCCTGTGTAATTGTGTCTTCCCCTTACCTCCACTGACATAGGGGGTAATGCGGGAGGCATGGGGCTGCTGCTGGAGCGAGCGCATTGCCAGAGGCTCCGGTGGCTGCCTCTGCAGGGTGCCATGTTAGGTTGTGCACGCGCGCACTCACGGAGGTTCGCGCACGCACAGAAAGATTTGTGGTGGCCATGACAGTCGCGCATGCGCAGTAATATTGACGCACGTGGCTGCAATAGAAAAGGGCTCAGTGTGGAACTACAACTCCCATGCTGTATAGGAAGATGGCATCATGTGACCCATGACAGCCAATGAGACTGCTGTTTCCCCTGGAAGGGGAAGAGAGAGACATTGTATGCTGGGAGTTGAGAGGTCAGTCAGGGTCCGGACAGAGATGGTGCAGGTAGTGTCCAGGAGCAGTGCTCTCTTAGACTAGGCCAGATTACCCCAAGGTCCCAGTTAGATCCCCTGACTCCCAGTAGATACTGTGTGTAGTGAGTGCTGTAGGGAAAGGCCTCAGATAGGGACTCTTTCACTGTAGTAATAGTGTGAGAAATGTTGCAGGACATTGCCTGAAGAGAAGTGCAGCCTGTTGCAGAGGAGCCTACCCAGACTCCATGATAGACTATTTACAGGGGTACACGCCAACCGGGAGACCCCTCCAGAGGCCACCCAGGAGAGGAGCAGCAGATTGCGGTGCGGAACCACGGCATTGATCTACGGCGTTCTATTGTTTGTCCTGGTCTGGACGGAGACCAGGGAGGTAATAATAAGTGCACCAATGATGCCAACACACAGGGAAGTGCACTGTCCCACACACACTCTTTGGGTAGGGACTTGCTTTCGGACACTCAGGGGTTAAGTGCACAGGCTCTCCAGTACTTTGGGGTTTCCAACCGTGAGGTGTTATTGTGTGGTGATAGTCTGCTAGCTATGTTATGTTGATGATGCATGAATAAGGTGTGTTCAGTAAATACCGTTTTATATAAAGGTGTGTATTATTGTGTATATCAGTTTCTGGTGAGGGGCTCCTCCCACTACGCTGGAATCCCTCGCTTGTTGAGGTGCTGCATAAGATAAGTATACCCCAGGCTCCAACCAGTGGAGGCTCAGGACTCTTGTAAGCCGAACAGGTGACAGCAGCACAGGTAGTTTCAGTACCCAGGGGGGTACAAGGGCTACATGTGTATCTATCATGTCATTCTGTTCGTATAATGACTGGAGAATGTCAAAAGTTTGCCAATATAGAATGTTTGGAGTCTCCTGATTCTCATTAGCCCGTTTGTGCAATAGAAGTCGCCCCCGAACAGATTGACATCCTTGACCAATTCAAATAAATTAAAGTCAGAAATAGGGGGAAAGGAGAGTCCCTGTCATATTCTCTAGCCTGCTGTTCCCATGCTTGGCCACCAGAACTGCTGCCACTCTCAATGTCTGGTTCTAGCTTGCAGTACCTATATTTGCCCACCGGGAGTGCTGCTGCTAAACTAAGGAACATTCCAGACTCTGATACCTGACACCTCTGCACCTGTGCTCCACCTCTCAGCCTGCATATATAAACCTCCCTTTCCTGTTCCTCTTTGCCTGTTTATACTGGTTCCTTAGCTTCTGCAAGGTTCCTGTGTTTACTGCTGTGTTAGCTATTGCTATCATCCTGTACCAGTTTCCTCTTTGCCGACCTCTGCTTGTTTCCTGACTTCGCTACCTGCCGCCTGCCTCGGACCCCTGCTTGTTTCCTGACTTCGCTCCCTGCTGTTCCTGCCACTGGGATCCACTTCAGCCGAAGTCCAATCCTTGACAAAATAAACAGGCCCTACCATGGATTCCGCCGGAACAGACCTGGCCCAGGCTCGGACACTGCAGGACTTACAACGTATCATGGTTGGTTTCCAAGAACAACAAGGACACCTTATCAAACGTCTTGGTCACGTGGAAGATCAGGATACCCTCCGGAAATAACGGGATGCCCGCCAGGTAGAATGTGATGCCCGCTGGGAAGAATGTGTCGTCCGCGCGGAAGGATGTGCCCTCCGCTCAGAGGAACGAGCTGCCACCGCAGAAGCTGAAAACCGTGAACTACGTGCAGCTTTAATCACCGCATCTGTTCAAAAGACTCTGATTGTGCAAACCGCGCCCCGTGTAACCCTTCCGGAAAAATTTGGAGGAAAAAGACAATCTTTTCGGGATTTCCTTAATCAATGCAGACATGTTCAAGCTTCAGCCTACCATCTATAATACCAACGAAGCCAAGGTTGGACTGATCATAACCCTGCTCAAGGATGAGGCCCTTGCTTGGGTCGCCCCTATGTTAGAACAGGATAGCCCACTACTAAGGGATCTGGAGGAGTTCATCGATGCCATGAGTCTTATTTTTGATGACCCAAATCGTAGTGCAACCGCTGAGGCAACTCTGAACAATCTTCGTCAAGGAAGACGCTCGGAAGCTGAGTACGCCGCTGAATTCCGCAGATGGGTTAACGATACTGAGTGGAATGAGACCCCAGAGAGATTTCAGGACTTTGTTCGTTTATGCATCCAAATTGATCGCAGGCTTACGGAAAGACGATTGGAGAGACAGGGGTTCATGCCAAGCAACCCCGGGTTTAGAGATGTCAGTACCCCAAGACGTTCCAGGGAGACTGAGGAGGAGCCGATGCAAGTAAATACACTGCGGGACCTATCTCAACCGGGGAAAGGAATAGACGCCGAACAGAAGATCTCTGTTTATATTGCGGAAACGATGGGCACTATCTCGCTGATTGCCCAAACAAGTCCAGGCAGTCTTCTTTCCAGAGTCCTAGAAGAAATCAACTGCACGCTATTTCAAAAACTGTTCTTTCTGCTTCTCAAAGGAAAGATAACCCTCCTTCGCTACACCCTCACCTCCTGGTTCCTATTATAATCGAGGAAGGAACACATCGTTTTTCAACCACAGTAATGGTCGACTCAGGGGCGGCAGGGAATTTTATGGACATAGAATTCGCCAAGAACAATTCGGTATCATTTGTAGCCAAGGAATCGCCAGAAAGGATGGAAGTCGTTGACGGTTCTCCCTTGAGCTCTGGACCTGTTACCCATGAAACCAGTAACTTAACACTAATCATGGAGCCCAATCACCAGGAGAAGATTTAATTTGGTCTCATTCCATCACCTTTGTTTCCAGTGATTCTGGGAATTCCATGGCTCATGATCCATAACCCACTAATCGACTGGAAGACCAAGACACTCACGTTTCCCTCGGAGCACTGTCAGCTAGCCTGTCTAACTAAAACTCCTATACCAGAGTGTATAGGAATACATAAGATTTCCTCGTCTCAAGAAAATCTTCTGCCGGCTCCTTACTCTGAGTTTTTAGATGTGTGTGACAAGAAGAACGCGGATACGCTTCCCCCACATCGCTCTTATGACTGTCCCATTGAATTATTACCGGGTGCTGCTCTTCCGTTTGGAAGAATTTATTCCCTCTCAGAACCGGAATTGAAGGTCCTCAATGACTACCTACAGGAGAACCTATCAAAGGGTTTTATCCGACCCTCTACTTCTCCAGCAGACACTGCGCTCTTCTTTGTGGGAAAGAAAGACGGTTCTCTACGCCCCTGCATTGACTATCGGGAACTAAATAAGATAACGGTGAAGAACAGGTACCCATTACCTCTGATTCCTGAACTATTGGAAAGAATTCGGTCAGCCAAAATCTTTACCAAATTAGATCTCAGAGGAGCGTATAATTTGGTCCGCATTCGACCCGGTAACGAATGGAAAACAGCCTTCCGAACCCGTTATGGGCACTATGAATATCTGGTGATGCCTTTCGGACTCTGTAATGCCCCTGCTACTTTCCAGCATTTAATCAATGATGTCCTCCGAGAGTTATTGAACCAATTCGTAGTGGCATACCTGGATGACATCCTAGTCTTCTCAGATAACATCATGGATCACCAGAGACATGTCCGAATTGTCCTTGAGCGCCTCCGTAAGTACAAATTTTACATCAAGTTAGAAAAAAGCAAATTCGAAAAAACCAGCATGCAATTTCTTGGTTACATCATCTCTCCCGAGGGTTTGAGTATGGACCCAGGCAAGATTCAAGCCGTGGTGGAATGGCCAATCCCTCGGAATGAAAAGGACATTCAGAGATTTGTGGGTTTTGCCAATTTCTATATACGTTTTATTAAAAATTTCTCTGGCATTATTGCCCCAATCACCCAACTCACATGGAAGGAATTCCCCTTCAAATGGTCTCCTAAAGCGGATGCGGCATTCGAACAATTGAAGTCACTCTTCACATCTGCCCCTATCCTCATCCATCCAAATCCAGAATTACCATTCATCTTGGAAGTGGATGCATCCGACTCCGCTGTTGGGGCCATTCTGTCACAAAGAATTGGACCCAAGATGATCCTTCATCCATGTGCCTTTTATTCATACCAAATGTCAACAGCTGAACGAAATTATGACATTGGAAACAAAGAACTCTTGGCTATAAAAGCTGCATTCTCTGAGTGGAGACATCTACTGGAGGGGGCCAATCTCCCAATTACGGTCTTTACGGATCACAGGAACTTAGAACTCATTCGTTCCGCAAAGAGACTGTCTGCGCGACAAGCCAGGTGGGCTCTCTTCTTTGCAAGATTTCAGTTCCACATCTCCTACCGCCCTGGCTCCAAGAATAGAAAAGTCGACGCCTTGTCACGGTCCTTTCCTAATCCTAGTTCAGACAAAAAGCAAGAAGAAACTATTCTTCCAAAAAGAAATTTTTTGGGCGTCACATTCTCTGCAGATCTCCTCACACGAATAAAGGGAGTCTACTCAAATGACTCTTTTCTTAAAAACCCTCCTCCGGAAGCAGAACTATATCTATGTGATGGTCTCTGGAACTGTAAGGATCGTCTGTTCGTCCCTAAGGAGGTAAAATTAGAGGTGCTAAAATTAATGCACGACTCCCGACCCGCTAGTCACCCAGGTGTTCTCAAGACACAGGAACTGTTGTCTCGCTCTTTTTGGTGGCCTAAATTAGCACAAGATGTTAAAGACAATGTCCTCTCCTGTGAGACTTGTGCTAGGACCAAGACCCCTCGAGCATCACCTGTGGGTTTACTGCAGCCTCTTCCGGTTCCAACTCGTCCTTGGGGGTCCATATCAATGGATTTTATTGTTGACCTGCCCCGATCAAGTGGACATAATACCATCCTGGTAGTGGTGGATCGACTTACAAAGATGGCTCAATTCATTGCAGCACTGAATCTTCCTTCTGCAGACCAGACAGCCAAGTTGATTGTGAAAGAGGTGTTTCGGCTTCACGGGCTCCTGATGAGATCATATCCGATAGAGGGGTACAATTCACTTCAAAATTTTGGAGGACCTTCTGTTCCTCTCTAGGAATTCGTTTAAATTTATCGTCTGGCTATCATCCACAATCCAATGGCCAGACAGAAAGGACCAATCAGACTTTGGAACAATACTTACGATGTTTTGTTTGTCATCTCCAGGATGACTGGATTGATTTCCTACCATTAGCTGAGTTTTCATACAACAATTCAATACATCATTCTTCGACTCAGAAGAGCCCCTTTTTCTCAAATTATGGATTTCATCCAACCTTTATTCCTCGTTTTCCATCTTCGGGCCCCATTCCGGCAGTTACAGAGAAACTGGAGACTCTGCGAGACATCCAGGAGACCCTCAAAGAGACACTTCGTGAGACTCAAGTAAAGTACAAAAAAGCAGCAGACCAACACCGCAGACCCTCCCCAGAATTTCAAGTCGGGGATAAAGTCTGGCTTTCTACAAGAAATCTACGTCTAAAGGTTCCAACCATTAAATTGGGCCAAAAATACATCGGCCATTTCGCATCTCAGCACTAATAAATCCAGTGTCCTTCAGATTATAGCTTCCTGAGACCATCAAAATACACCCTGTGTTTCATTCTTCTCTGCTGAAACCTTTCCGTGAGAATCCGTTTCCTGGACGGAGACTTCCTCCCCCTGAACCCGTCCTCATGGATAACGAAGAGGAATTCATTGTGGAGAGAATTTTGGATTCCAGGTTACACCGAGGGAAACTACAGTACCTGGTTCACTGGGGGGGCTATGGCCCAGAGGAAAGGTCTTGGGAACCCAAAGATTTTGTACATGCTCCACGACTAGTCAAAGCTTTTCACCGGAGATATCCAGACAAGCCTAGCAAGGATCGTCCGGAGAACGCTCTTGGGAGGGGGGAGTAATGTCATATTCTCTAGCCTGCTGTTCCCATGCTTGGCCACCGGGACTGCTGCCACTCTCAATGTCTGGTTCTAGCTTGCAGTACCTATATTTGCCCACTGGGAGTGCTGCTGCTAAACTAAGGAACATTCCAGACTCTGATACCTGACACCTCTGCACCTGTGCTCCACCTCTCAGCCTGCATATAAACCTCCCTTTCCTGTTCCTCTTTGCCTGTTTGTACTGGTTCCTTAGCTTCTGCAAGGTTCCTGTGTTTACTGCGGTGCTAGCTATTGCTATCATCCTGTTCCAGTTTCCTCGTTGCCGACCTCTGCTTGTTTCCTGACTTCGCTACCTGCCGCCTGCCTCGGACCCCTGCTTGTTTCCTGACTTCGCTCCCTGCTGTTCCTGCCACTGGGATCCACTTCAGCCGAAGTCCAATCCTTGACAGTCCCTTCTTTAGCAAATTCAATTGGTCTTGGCTAAAAGTGTTCTTTGATAAATTAAAAATCTGTAAATTATCAGTGATTGACTCTAACTTTTACTTTTTCCAAGACTGCTGGACTATCTTTCTTGCAGGGTTATTTTTGCCTCTGCGGGTTTTGCGTTTTGCTGGGAAAGGCCTAAAAAATCATCAGCATGTGTAGCCAAAGATGATGATTGTTTTTCGCTGATTAGGAAACCCTGTGTTTTATGTTGTGACATTTCCCCCTCTGACATCTCTGCCTCAGATGATGAATAATCTTGTCATGTTCACTTTTTTGCTGGTTTTGGAGGGATTTTTACAGTGCCCACTTTTTATGAAATATGACGGTTCTTGCTACTTTGTATTAATTTGGGTGATTTAAAGGCACGTTTAGTTTAATTATTCATTAGCTGGTCCTCGTGCAGTGGCTGATCCTACATTATACCCAGCAGCTATACCCCCTGCACTAAAACACACCCCTACAAATCATCCTCACATATTCTCTTTCTGTCCATTCTTCTCCTCCTTGTTTCCAGGGACATCTCTCCCAATCCTGGTCCCTGCCTTATTTCTACATGCTCTTGTCCTTGCCTCCCACATGCAACTTGTACTCCTTCTGGTGTCAACCCCTCTAACCTCTTACCCATTCCCTGCCACCCTCCCTCTCTCCCTTTCTTCTGTGCCATTTGGAATGCTCGCTCCCTTTCTAGCAAGTGCTTCTCTGTGCATGACTTCTTTCTCTCTCAATCTCTGCTCCTATTTGCTATAACAGACCTGGCTCACTCAGTCTGACTCTGCTCTGGAAGCTGCCTTCTCCTATGGTGGCCTTTCCTTCTCCCACACTCCGTGCCCTGATGGCAGGGGTGGAGGTGTTGGGCTCCTGCTCTCCTCTCTCTGCCGTTACCGAACCCTTCCTATTCCCCCCTCTCTTGCTTTTCCCTCCTTTGAGGCTCACACAGTCCAGATCTTCTCTCCTCTCCCTGTCCACGTGGCGGTCTTCTATCGCCTACCTCTACTCATCCCCCTTCTGCCTTTCTCTCTCACTTTGAATCCTGACTCTCTTTCTTTCTCTCTTCAGACTCCCCTGTTCTTCTCCTTGGGGACATCAACTGCCACATTGATGACCCCTCTGTTCCTTGGGCCTCCCGCTTTCTCTCTCTAACCTCTTCTTTTGGACTTCAACAGTGGACTGCAGCCAGCACCAACAAGGATGGCCACTAGCCTGATCTGGGTTTCACTAAAAACTTATCTCTCACTGATTTCTCCATTTCTGCTTTTCCTCTCTCTGACCTCCACCTCATCTCATTTTCTCTCTCTCGCTTCTCCCCTGTCTATCTAGCCCTAATTTTTGCAGAAACGTGCGCTCTATTAACCTACTAGCTTTTGATTTCACTTTACGATCCCCCCTCTCCTCTCTCAGTTCTGTTCAGAACCTGATAACCTGGTCAGGAACTACCATTTCCAAGTGACAAAGGCGCTTCAGCACTGAATCCATTAGATGTATATATTCATGACACAGGATTGGATAAAGATATAGATAACTGCTTGAAGATAGTAAAGTCCCCAGATGGGCCAAAATACCTTGAAGGGTAAGGTGTGAGGCTAAAAAACCCCCATCAAACCCTCATTGGGATGGTCCCTGGACTCACATTGAGCAATCATAAATAAGAAAGTACTCACAGACGTCTCTTAATCCTGAAGTCCTGGTAGGCGTGCAGCCTGGAGTGGAGAGGTAAACATGAAGAACAAGTTGGTTCTGGCGCAGCAGCAAAAAAGTGGGTCCCAAACAATGAATATTAAAAATAATTCTTTATTAATCCATCTAAAAAAGTGGAGGCACTAACCCTCCTACGCGTTTCGTGTTCCTTGATAAAGTGTTTTTTTGGAACACAAAATGTGTAGGAGGGTTAGTGCCTCCACTTTTTTAGATGGATCAAGAAAGAATTATTTTTAATATTCATTGTTTGGGACCCACATCTTGGCTGCTGTGCCAGAACCACCTTGTACTTCATGGTCAGGAACTACAACTCGGCCTTATCCTCCTCTCTTGATCTACATGCCCCGCTTTCTCTCTGCCGTCCTCGCCCTTCTAACCCTAGACCCTGGCTAAATTCACACACATGCATGCTGCATTCCTCCACTCGTTCCTCTGAACGCCTCTGGAGGAAATCTCATACGCTCGCAGACTTCTTTCACTACAAATTTATGCTGTCCTCTTTCAACTCTGCCCTCTCTCAGGCTAAACAAACCTACTTTTCAACACTAATTAATGCGCACAAGTTTAACCCACGCCGACTCTTTTCTGTCTTTGACTCTCTACTCAGACCAACCTCGGCTGCCTCCTCTTCTTCCTCCATCTCACCTCAGGACTTTGCTGACTTTTTAAAGGAAAAGTTGGAATCCATACACCAGAACATCTCATCTGTTGCCTCCTCTCATCCCAGACCGCTTCCTAACTCTCCTCCAGCCTTCCTTGACTTTTTTTCCGCTGTCTCGGAGGAGGATGTGACACTGCTGATCTCCTCTTCTCCCTCCACCACTTGCCCTCTTGATCCCATTCCCTCCTATCTCCTAAAACCTCTTGCTCCTTCTATAATCCCTACCTTCACACAGATTTTTTTAACTCTTCCCTCTACTCTGGTACCTCTCCTTCCTCCTTCAAGCATGCAACCATTATACCATTACTCAAAAACAGCAAGCTTGACCCTACCTGTCCTTCTAACTATCGACCAGTCTCCCTCCTGCATTTTGCCTCCACTTTCTCAACACCTATTCTCTCCTAGACCCCCTATAATCTGGCTTCCGCACTGCTCACTCGACTGAAACAGCCCTCACTAAAATAACTGATGACCTCCATGCTGCCAAAGACAGAGGTCATTACACTCTGCTCATACTACTCGACCTCTCTGCAGCATTTGACACCGTGGACCACACTCTTCTCCTTCACATTCTCCATACTCTTGGTATTCGGAACAAAGCTCTATCCTGGATCTCCTCTTACCTCTCCCATCGCACTTTCAGTGTATCTTTTGCTAGCACCTCCTCCTTTATCGATCTCTCTGTGGGCATACACCAGGGCTCTGTCCTGGGACCTCTCCTCTTTTCTCTTTACACACTCTCTCTAGGTGACCTAATCACATATTTTGGGTTTAAACATCACCTCTATGCTGACGACACAAAAATTTACATTTCAACCCCTGACCTTACACCTGCTATACAGACCAAAGTTTCTGAATGTCTCTCTGGAATATCATCCTGGATGGCCATTTGCCGTCTGAAACTTAACATGGCAAAACCAGAGCTCCTTATACTTCCTCCCAAACCTGGCCCTACTACCTCCTCCACATTAGTGTTGGAAGTGCCATCATTCACCCAGTAACCAAGCACGCTGCCTAGGGGTCACACTCGACTCCTCTCTCACATTCTCCCCTTACATTCAAAACATCTAAAACCTGTCGCTTTTTCCTCCAACATATAAAAAGAAACGCCCTTTCCTCTGTTGCTCGACTGCTAAAACTTTGTCTCAGGCCCTCATTCTCTCCCAGAAAAAATAGAGGGGGGGGGATTCCCTGCTCAGCTAAAAAGATTATCCAACTAGAGAGGTGCTATCAGGGACTAAAACCTCATTCTCTCCCTCCCGATTACTGTAACCTCCTGCTATCCGGCCTTCCTGCCTCTCACCTGTCTCCCCTAAAATCAATCCTAAACGCTGCTGCCAGAATCACTCTACGATTTCCGAAATATGTCTCAGCATCTCCCCTGCTGAAATCACCCTCCTGGCTTCCTATCAAATCACGCATCTCGCACTCAATTCTCCTCCTCACTTTTAAAGCTTTACACTCTTCTGCTCCTACCTACATCTCAGCCCTAATTTCTCGCTATGCACCATCCCGACTCTTGCGTTCTGCTCAAGGATGTCTTCTTTCTACCCCCTTTGTATCTAAAGCCCTCTCCCGCCTTAAACCTATCTCACTTTCTGCCCCGCACCTCTGGAATGCCCTTCCCCTCAATACCCCACTAGCACCCTCTCTATCCACCTTTAAGACCCACCTTAAGACACACTTTCTTAAAGAAGCATATGAGTAACACCGTGGCTAATACTATACACGATACATAAAGCTTGGCCCCTGCAGACGCACTTACCTGAACTCCCTCCTACTGTCTCTGTATGTTCTCCCCACCAATTCGATTGTTAGCTCCCCGGAGCAGGGACTCCTCTTCCGAAATGTTACTTTTATGTCTGAAGCACTTATTCCCATGATCTGTTATTTGTATTATTTGTTATTTATATGATTGTCACGTGTATTACTAATGGCACAATGGCGCTATGTACACTAATGGCGCTATATAAATAAAGATATACATACATACACACATACATTAGTTAACACCATCAGGCTATATTTAGTGCTCTGATTAATAAGCATTTACCAATTATCATCATCACACCGATTCCTATAGCTTATAGTGATGTCATCTTTCTATACACTGTATCAGGTGTATTTATTAGATGGTAACTATTATCCACCAGCCACTAAACTACAGTAGCAAAGAGTGACCAGGTCTATCTCTACCTGCGTTGACTTATATATAGTATCTATAGGTATTTAAGTAGTACATCTGCTAACATGTTTGGTGGCTACTACTATAGTTCTATATCAATCGATAATCCCCCATTGGATTTAAACTGTACATTGGGTAATTTTACTATAATCACCATTGTGCACCTGGACATTTATGTTCGAATCAGGCAATTCAGCCATTTATTTTGTGAGAATAAGAGCTTAACAATCGTCTCTCCCCGTATTTTTTCAACCAGTTTAACTAGTAAAGCTTAGGTAGCTACACCGCCCACACTTCATATATTGTAATAACTGGTTCTATTTATACAGTGATATATGTTTTATGTAACCCTCTTTTTGAATAAAGTTATTTTCTATATATTTATTTATTTGGTGTGTGCAACAAAGTGGATTTCTTTTTGGGAGCCCTTAGTTGTTCTCTAAATTGCATTGCTTTTCTTCGTCAATACACATTGATCTATTTTGCATGTTTACCACATTTCATAGTTTTTATTCGGAGTGCAGGGAACAACTGTTGTCTTCCATACAGTGTTGCTTTGTTTCTTTAACTGTGAGTGCGGTGAAGACTATTGTTTTACACATTGCTATATTTCAGGATTTCCAGGAATTCCTTGTTTTTCCCCAGCACCATTACATATATTATTGATCCATTTAGTTTGCATTGGTGGTGCTGTCTGCCATTTTTTATGGCCATTCAAGTCAATGGCAGTTAAAGCTGGATCATGTGCGATATCTTGCATAAGCACTTTATTAATCTACCCACTAAAGTTACATTGCACATTTATACATTGTTTATTGCATATGGAGATGTAACAGACGTGTTTACTCCAATTAACATGCGTTAACACACAAAATGACATTTGTGTTATCTCTTTAACCTTAATTTTAAATAGCACGACTTTGAAATAACGTGCCAGCATTATAGAAACACATTGCATTAACAGGTACAATAGCATCTGCTAATATGTATAACTGTACAGATGCAGCGGCCGTTATTGAAACACTTCACGTGGTGTATATCTCGGAATACCCATGTGATGGCGCACGATTTCTTCCAACCGTACCGCCTTTAGACGTGTGTGCAGACGAGTGAAGAAAATGGCATTTTAGTGTTCTGGCTTTTAAACACTTGAAATTGACACAGTAGCACAGTACTGTACACATTACAATTCATTCATTTCATTGCATTTAATTGCACACAATCCTTGAAATTTAAACAAAGCAACTGCGATAAACACGTGTGCCTGGGGCGATTGGCGGCGTTAATGTCGCGTGGAGTACAACAGCGCACACGAAAAGGTGCCGTGATTTGTTCGAATTACGGCCGCTGCATCTGTACCTCTGTTTGCAAGTGCACACTAAAATATGACACATAAGTTATAGGAGGGGGTAATATCTGTTGTCTTTGCAATTTTTCAATTAGTTAAACATTTATCTTGTAGCCCCTTTTCTGTTCCAATAAATAAATACATGTAGCCCTGTTTCCCCCTAAACAAAGAGGCTACTGATGCTGCCTTTACCTCTTGCTCACAGGAAGCCTAAGCCTCCGCCATGGAGAGCTTGGGGTTATATAATAGTAGCATTGGTGCAGTGCCTCCACCTGAGAGGGATCCCAGCGTAGTGGGAGGAGCACCTCACAGGACCCAATGACAATAAACACATGCAGTGTAAAATAACAATACCTTTACTGGCAACATATATATCTTAACGTACTACTAATGGCTAATCAGATACAGCTACCCGCCAATCCTCACATGCCCGTAACCCCACCACCATGTATCCCACACCGTGTCCAAAGAATCCTGTACCCAAACCCAATATGTGAGGCAGCGCTGCCCACTAGATGAGGTGAAACAATGGTTGGTACACTTGGTGTTACCAACCCTGGCATGCCGATTGACAGATAGACAGGATCAGCTGATCCAGCGATGGAATCCGCCTCCGCGTGGGTGGTATCCAGCTGGAGTGTCCCACATACAGATAGTCTCTATATATCTTGCAGGGTGATCTGGTCCCAGATTACAATCCTCAGGGCTGCCAAGCCTTGCAGCTGTGTCCCTGAACTTATCAAACAGCTAATGGGGCAGTGTCCCTACCTAAGGGCCTGTCCCTATAGCAGCCACAAACTGAGATGAGTTGTGCCTAGGTGGGGCCTAAAGGGGTCTTCTGACCTAGTACAGGGGTCACAGACCCCTGCACACATACACCCTCACCTCTCTGTGTCCCAGCTCCGACTGCCAGCAAGCCCTGAGCATGCCAAATGTATCCCCTATCTGCCTGTGATCCTGGCAGCCCTATTGGCTGATTTGCACCATGTTATTTGCTTGCCCCTATGCCTGCTGGGAGTTGTTGTCCCTTGTGGAGCCTTCCCCTATTACCGCCGCATGCGCCTAGGGTACTGCGCATGCGCAAACCGTTAATTGCCGTCGCTACTCTTCTGACACTCAACTGTGCAGTGGCTAAGTTTAATGGCCGCCGCTGACTGTTCTGCGCATGTGAGAGCCTCCACGCGTGCATGCGCACACACAACATGGCGGCGCCCTGCGGAGGGAGCCGGTTACGAGCCCGTCGCCACCTGCACCTCCCCGTGGCCGCGGAGGTAAGGAGAGGGAAACCGAAGGACCGGGGACCCAGAGGGGAGCTGGCCACATACATAATTGAATCTATTCCCTTTGTGTTTTCTTTCACTTCCTTCTAACCTGCATTGATTCATTACATTTGGGATTGCTTATCTGTTGTTAAGTTTTTCTGAATCTGGCCACTTAGGGGGCTATGCACTAAGCTGAATGGCTTTGCGTTCTGATGTTCCAAAAAAGCAGGTTCGTTAAAAAGTGAGGCCGGGGACGCGATTCACTAAGGCCTTGAACCCATTTTTTAACGTACCTGCTCAAAATATCTCAAAATAGCCACAGCGTATGTGTTGCTTTTTTCCCCCCTGCTAGCATTCTTAACCTTTACGTACGCTACCGGATAGAAAAAAAAGCTGCATGTAACATTTGCATGGAGATTCTGTATGTCATGCAAGACTGTTTCAGGCGATCTTACACTAAATAAATATATTTTAATAATAGTGTACATGAGCAGGGGGTCTCAGACCGATGCCCCAAACCGGGGCCTGTAACTCGGGAAGCAGGGGGTCCCTGAGGCAGAAATCAATGCGGTTCAGCTCAGGGGACCCCCTGCTCCTGCACACTATTATTAAAAATACATTAAAGCAGCTTCATTACCTTAGCGGCTATCCGCTAAGGCAAGGAAGGGGTTAAGGCACATAAGCATGTTTATTGGGGACAATTGCCCCCAATAAACATAGCAATATACAACACACAACCCCCCCGCCCCCTAACACATACAGTACTGTAATGGGCAAAAAAACTATTATCCACATATGGATAATAATGCATTTGCCCATCTTAAATACATATAAATTACAATAAATACAGTCAATATATATATTACACTTACCTTTTACAGGCACCCATGATGAAGGTCATCTTCATCCTCATTTCCATCCTGCCCATGCCCCCTCTGATGCTGCAAAACATACACAAGAATAAAAACAGCCAATGTAATGTCCCCTAACCCCTTAATCACCTTAGCAGTTATTAACCGCTACAGTCATTAAGGGGTTAACCCACCCTCACCCACCACTCGGGAGGCCAACATACCCTCCCCCACTAACCCCCCACCCCGGGAGGCCTACCCACATACCCTTGGGGCCAATACCCCCTTCCCCCACCCCCAGTACCCACAATAAAAACAATACACTGCCCCACAATAAACATCATTATATTTATTAAATACATAACCCACCCCCTTGCCCCCTCATAAATACATGATTTATTATTTTACATACAGGGTTCATACCCCAGGCCCACGGGAGTCCCCGGTGGGCCTGACGGGTCACTTCACAGACCTACAGGTGACCAGCATCATGTAACACACAGGGTCTGGAGGCCTGTTGGTGGGTCCCGCCAGGTGCCATGGTCCACCAGATGGTCTCCGCGGGTCACCCTGGGCAACAATGGGGTCTCCACGGTAGGCCGTGGATGTCTGGGGGGCCCCGGGTCAGACCCACAGGTGTCTGAGGGGCCTCGGGTGGTTCCGACGGGGGTATGGGGACCCACGGTTGGTCCCTATGGGTCCGCGGTGCCCCCACAGATGTGGGGCCACCGGTTCTTCCCTGCAGGTGTCCCCCGTGGACCCGGCAGCCTGGTGCCCGTGAGACGCCCGAGGATACCGCAGGTGGTCTCCAGAGGTCTCTCGCAAACCAAAAGGAACCAACCCTGTATATAAAAAAAATAAACCGGACCTATACATTAAATACATCAATTCCACCCCCCACCCCCCCCCCAAAAAACATACAGTGCAATAATGTGCAAAATAACTATTATCCAGATATGGATAATAGATTATTTGCCCATTATGAAACACATAAAACATGCATAAATCAAAACATGAATTCTTAATCTTAAAATCACCACATTGCATGTTACAATAAATCCAGCAGCAATTGTAAATATAAAACAACAAACCAGCAGCTACACAAATGTATATGAAATGTCACACAATTGCATTGAGTGTGTACATGATGCAATTAATCTGTGCATCATGTAACACTATGCAAAATATATGTAACAATAAAATACACTATGAACAATGTCCCCTAACCACCAATGCCATCATGAAAATCAAATAGAAACTAAGCAACATCAATACAATTACCATCAATCAATTAATCCATTTCCTAAACCAATTACAATACAATACAAATCAATTATACAATTCCCTATTCAATTCCTAAAGCCAAACCATTGCCAAAAGAATTCTAATTGAAAGTAACCACCATCATTCTAATCTAACTACCAGAAAGAAGCCATTAAAAATAACCTGTAAATAAAAACAAATTACATTATTCACACCAATGTCTAAATAAAGCTGATAAATACATTAGCCATACATGAAAAGAACATAAACATTAGCAAAACAATCAATTATTATCCCTATATGTCTATCCATATAGATAAATATACATAACATACAGGGTCAATAATAAAGCATAAAAAACAATGCATTTACATCCAAAAATCACAAAGAATATACCCATTCAGTGTCCGTGAATGTATGTATATACATAGATATTTTCACGGGCATTACATGGGACTGAAAAATTAAATACATGAATCAAAAATAAAAAAAACCTGTTAAAGTAAAAATAATACACATTTCTTTTGTTTACTTACCATTAGATGCCCACTCACCGAAATCCAGGCGACCTGGAAGCACTGGAACCAATCCACAGACAACCATAAAATAATAAACCCTTACAATCCATAACAGTGTCTTCTTTCTTCTATTTGTAATCCTTCCCGTCTGTCTTGGGGTCTTCTTTTCTTCTTTGGGGTCTTCTCCGTCAGGGGGCACAGGGGGTGGGTTATGTATTTAATAAATATAATGATGTTTATTGTGGGGCAGTGTATTGTTTTTATTGTGGGTACTGGGGGTGGGGGAAGGGGCTATTGGCCCCAAGGGTATGTGGGTAGGCCTCCCGGCTGGGTTAGTGGGTGAGGGTGGATAGGCCTCACAGCGTGGGGGGTTAGTGGGGGAGAGTATGTAGGCCTCCCGAGTGGTGGGTGAGGGTGGGCTAACCCCTTAATGACTGTAGCGGTTAATAACCGCTATGGTGATTAAGGGGTTAGAGGACATTATATTGGCTGTTTTTATTCTTGTGTATGTTTTGCAGCATCGGAGGGGGCATGGGCAGGATGAAGATGAGAAGGAGGACGGCCTTTATCGTGGGTGCCTGTAAAAGGTAAGTGTAATATGTTTTACTGTATTTATTGAAAGTTATATGTATTTAAAATGGGCAAATGCATTATTATCCATATCTGGATAATAGTAATTTTGCCTATTACTGTATTGTATGTGTTAGGGGTGGTGTATTTAGTTATAAATATTGTTTATTATTTTTGGAGGCGCAACATTGGTACCGCAGGCCCGCTGGGACCCCGGGATGGCCGCGGGGACCCCCGGACTCCCACAGGGACCCAGGGACGGGCGCAGGGACCCCTGGACTGCTGCGGGGACCCCCGAACTCCCGCGGGGACCCCCGCTTGGTGAGCCGGGGACCCCCGGACCCCCGCTTGGTGAGCCGGGGACCCCCGGACCCCTGCGGGGTCAGCCGGGGACACCCACGCGACCCCCAGGCTCCCTTGGGGTCCCACGTGGGGTCAGCCAGGGACACCCGCTGGCCTGTTGTATGGGTGTTGTGCATGCAAAAATGTAAAGCAATAATTTTTTCTAAGTCCAGCTTTTTTTGCGTCTACCTTGAGCTGACGTGTTCTGATCAACGCAACTTTCGCATACGCTAAGGTTGCGTTACTTAGTGCATCCCGCTTAAGGGCAGAATTTAACGCAAACAGGGTAACGAACGAGCAAAGTTGGACTTGGAAAAAAATCCTGAAAAAAGTCAGTTTTAGAGTGCAAAGTGCCTGTTTGCGATGCTTAGTGCATCGTTTTCAGTGCAACATCACGTTCTAAGAGCACTTTGCGCTCTAAAAGTGACTTAACGGAGCTTAGTGCATGACCCCCTTAGAGTATAAGGTGTACAGAATTATCTTCTTCAGTTTGAGATACTGCCAGTGATTTTTGTATTTATCCTTTGGTTCACAAAGCATAGTGTAGGACTTTTGCCCTTGTTCCCCATCCATAAGGAGACCATCTGAAACTGTCCTGTGTAAATAAAGTACCACAAGTAGTTAATAAATTATTGCTCCAAAACAGAATCATTTACTTTAATCAAAACAACAGTGAAAGTGCCCACAAGTTCAGATAACAACTTGTCTTTAATTGTTTAGATGGTATGCACTAAGAATGCCGATATATGAAGGTGCATGGAAGGCATGAAGTCAAGATGACTGCTTAACTGATGAGCTCTTCCGATCCTGGGCACAGCACTCCTCTTAAAGAAGCATCGCAGACCTTGGACCAGCGCCAAAACCTCCTGCAGCACCGTCGGAACACCCGGGAAGATGAAGCCTAGACTGGAGAAGAAGCAGAGGCTGCGGGAAGTCTCACTTCTTCCAAAGAAGATCCCTGCATGGGCAAACAGAAATCCAAGATAGTGGCGCCACGAGGCCCCTTCAGAGTAGGAGGCAGAGACTGAAGCAGAAGCTGGAGCCGATGACAGTACCAGACCATCAACTAAAGGTTATCTAGATACTTTTCAGTAAACAGGGCCACCAACAGAAATCATGGAGCCTGGGACAAATGAAAGGAGCAGCCCCCCCCCCCCCCAACCCACAAAGTACCCCCCCCGAAACCCATAGCGCACCTACCACGAAAAAATATCTTTTAGCGCGCAACTTTTACGTAAACCTGCAGTTCAGGCAATATTTTGCATGTGTGCTTTTTTTAATAAATCAGTTCTGTAGTAAGAAAAAATACTTTTAGCATTTTCTGTTTAAAAAACAACAACTTTGAAAGACCAATTTTCTTGTATTCTATTTTAACAAGCATGCTTGTTCCTATAGCAACGATTTACATTCCCCATACTGTATTTAAAGATGTCGCCAAACTTTGCCGATCAATAGACGGAGAACGAATTGACCGGTAGCTATGCAGTTCTTTAGGTAATTAGAGATTACCACATGAAACTATTGAAGTAAAAAAATAAATAAAAAAAAAAAAAGACTGAACTGCAGCTTTAACTGTTTTCTTATTGTGATACAGAAAAAAACATTACAATGCAACCTATTTATTTTTATATTATCAACAAAAGACATGTGACTGTCTGCCTGGGTGGCTGAGTGGGTGGATGACTGGGTGGGTGAATTACAGTAGAATGACAGTTGGGTGAATGACAGTGGGTGGGTGAATGATGGTGGGTGGATGGGTGATTGACAGTGGGTTGGTGAATGACGGTGGGTGAATGACGGTGGGTGGGTGAATGACGGTGGGTGGGTGAATGACGGTGGGTGGGTGAATGACAGAGGGTGGGTGAATGACGGTGGGTGGGTGAATGATGGTGGGTGGGTGAATGACAGTGGGTGGGTCAATGTTGACTGTGGGTGGGTGAATGATGGTGGGTGGGTGGGTGATTGACAGTGGGTTGGTGAATGACGGTGGGTGGGTGAATGACGGTGGGTGGGTGAATGACAGTGGGTGGGTGAATGACGGTGGGTGGGTGAATGATGGTGGGTGGGTGAATGACAGTGGGTGGGTCAATGTTGACTGTGGGTGGGTGAATGACGGTGGGTGGGTGAATGACGGTGGGTGGGTGGATGACAGTGACTTTGACAGTGACTGGGTGGATGGATGACAGTGACTGGGTGGTGGGAGACACTGACTGGGTGGGTGGGAGACACTGACTGGGTGGGTTGGAGACACTGACTGAGTGAGTGGGAGACACTGACTGGGTGGGAGACACTGACTGGGTGGGTGGGAGACACTGACTGGGTGACAGTGACTGGGTGGGTGACAGTGACTAAGTGGGTGACAGTGACTGGGTGGGTGGGAGACTGACTGGGTGACAGTGACTGGGTGACAGTGACTGGGTGGGTGACAGTGACTGGGTGGGTGACAGTGACAGTGGATGACAGTGACTTACCTTGACCGGGTGGGTGCAGCTTGCCGCCGGACTCTTTCCCCTCCTGACCCCGATATCCCCGCGGCAGCTGCCTGGGAGGAGAGGTGGGTTTGGGTGTGCGGGAGGTGGGCTCCGGGGGAGCGCGGGAATCTGGCCGCAGGCGGAGCGCGGGAAGCTGGCCGCCGGGGGAAGCGGGGGGAAGCAGGACTCAGGAGGAGCTGATACTTCCCCCTCCGTCCCACATTTGGAGCAGGGGGGAAGGGCTGCCGCAGGAGGAGCTGGTACTTCCCCCTCTGTCCCACATTGGGGGCGGGGGGGAGAGGGGGCCGCCGCAGGAGGAGCTGGTACTTCCCCCTCCGTCCCACATTGGGAGCGGGGGGGGGGGAGCGGGCCCTGCGCATGCATGCCCGGATCTGCACATGCGCGCCGGGACTGCCGGGGAATCACCGCCATTTTTTTTTTACTTTTGTTTTTTTTTTTTTTACATTTATCTAATTAACTGTCGCCCAGCAAACAGAAATGAACAAAGTAGTGTCTGAACTAAGACAATTTTTACATGGATTGGGAGAGAGGATTGACTGTCTGAAGGGGGTAGCAGATGAACAGAGCTCTACCCAAAATGTTACTGACCATCAGCTAGTAGCTTTAAAAGCACGAATAAATACTTTGACTGAAGCACTGGAAGACAAAACAACCTGAGATTAAGAAATATCCCAGAGATCATACTCACAGAAGTGCTGGAGAAATTTGTGCATAAACTGTTCCAAACAATGAAAAAGAACCAAGAAAAAGAACACAGGAGCGCACCAAGGTAAGGACAATGAAATATTTAGATAAAAATAACAATAGTAGTATCTTACATGTAAGTAAGGATAAGTTCATATGTAGGTCAATTGGTCTCCTCAATGCATCGGCATAGCAGTGGGTTAGGTGGGGGGAAAAAACAGATATCCTATGCAACAGTCCCACGTGGGACTGAGTCAGTGACACTCACTGAGGATTTACTTCCGGGTTCATGCGAATGCAAACATCATTGGAGTGCCCGTATGTGGAAAAGCCCCTTGGTCCTTGTGGCAGGACGGCATGTAACCGAGGTCAAACAATAGTCCACACGTGTATTTTCAGGTTTAGAGCAAACGTTGAATGGCTTTATTGCTCCCCAGCATAATTAAACATGTGGGCAAACTGTCCATTTAAGGCATAAAGAAAACATTGCAACAAAATAAATCCTGCTCCACATTGGGAGAGCTTACTAACACTGCAAGCCTATCTATCAGGCTGGCTGGCTAATCCATAACCAAACCGTTAACATAAACAAACAGTCCGAAAACAACATGAACAATTATTACTGTGGTTTAGCGAGGTACTTGTGAATCCATCTGCATAGCAGCTTGTCTAGGATCTTGTCTGAGAGAGAGTTTTATTTATTGAAATACATGCAACATATACAATACAAAAACAGACTGTCAAAACATTACATATTTACATCGGGAGGGAAGCAAATTAAACAATAAAACTCAAATGCAGTGCAATCATTTCAAATATTTACATTTCACCACAGTTTTTCCCACTGTTTCTGTTCTAATCTGCTTTCTTCCCTCTGCTTCTGCCTTCTGATCTGAGCAACCATCATTTGCAAGGTTTCCTCCTCAGAAAGTTCTTTCTTTCCTACTGACACAAGAACCAGTGATGTCCAAAGGTGGTACAAAATGGTGGCATTGATCACTCTCAGGTTGCTGGTTTTAACACCCAGATATGTACTGTAGAAGCAAACCCAAACACTATCTCTGCATATGTCTATGTATGCAAATGTTTTATTCCTAGACTTTGCAAGGCTTTTAACCAAACTGCCTGTGAGAAGCTACAATCCTTTATAAGATGCTCTACGGTCTCCAATTGGCCAACACACCTCTCCCTGGGACAATCCTTGCTCTCATCCTTCAGGTGCCTCAGATTTGCCCTGACATAGGTCTTCCCATGACTTGTCAACCACAAAAAATCTCTTATTTTCCAAGGGATTCGCTTCTCCCTGAAAATCCCCCTTGCCTCCTGAACTCTGACTGACGAACAGTGGAAAAACTCAACTGGCGCTAAGAAGGACCTACCTAGGACCAAATTGTATAAGACTTTCCTGGAAGTGTCCATTAATTCTTTCGCAGTTAAATTCCAACCTCTTATTTGTCTAACAACTTTCTTTAAATAAACTGGAGGATTATGTATTTTAGATATTATTTTTCATACCGGGCCCTCTGTAAACCAGTCTCTTAGAGCCCAAAACCTTGTTTTTAGCATTGATGGCCACAAGAGAGTGTCTTTGTTGCCAACTACCGGAACTATATTCTGGTATAGAAAATGTAGCACAAAAAACAAATCTGCATTCATCATGTTTTTACCCCCTAGTTCAACTCCTATGTAAACAATGTTTCTTTTAATTGGATTAAGGCGACTACCCCAAAATAACTGAAAGAACATACTGCTAACCTGTGTCATTATTCTATCTGTTGGTGGGAAAACCACATTGGCGTAAACAAAAAGTGGTAACAAAAATGGTCTTTAAGGCTCGCACTCTATTTTCAAAGCTCATTTTCCACTTCTTCCACCTTTGGACTTACCAGTTACAAATATCCAGTTTTGGCTGCCAGTTTTGCTCACTCATGTCCTCTTTCCCAAATGTGATGCCCAAAATCTTAATGTAATTTTGCGGTTCAGGAAACCCACCAGCTAACTGGAAATCAGGATCAGGAGACCCAACCCAACAGGAGACACATTTTTCATGATTAATCCTTGAATTTGACACAATTACATATTTATCAATCAAAGTTCTCACTTCTTCCACTTCTTCAGAGCTGGTTATAAATATTGTAACATCATCTGCACAGGCAAGACATTTTATTTTTTTCCTGAGAAGGGACTGGTAACAAAAACCCTTTTATGTTTATATTGCCCTCCAAAAGTCTTAGAAAAGGATCTATTGCAAAAAAATATAACAGGGGACTTAAAGGACATCCTTGCCTAACCCCAGATTTTATATTAAACCGCTCTCCTTGACACCCATTCACTATTGGGATTCCTGATGCACCATTATACAAAGTCTTAAGCCACATTATAAATGTATTGGGGATCCCATACCTTTTTAGGACAGAAAATAGAAACGCATGATTAACTCTATCAAAGGCTTTGCTTTGATCTATACTTAGTACATATCCCTTCATAGAGCCTATCCTGCTGTACTCAAAGAGTTCTCTTACCAATAACAGGTTATTCACTATCTTTCTCCCTTTCACTGCACAGCCCTGTCGTTCGCTAATCCGCGTATCTGACACGCTACTTAACCTAATAAACAGAATCTTAGCTACAATCTTGTAATCAACATTTAATAATGCTATGGTGTCAGGAATCTGCGTTCTCCTCGCTTCCCACACAGAGCACCCTCTCTCCGCAGGGAGTCCCTGGACCCACAAAACAATCCTGCCATACCGTCCTCCACGGCTCCTCGCCCCTGCCGCCGTCGCGGGATCACTCCCCTCGGCGATTCCTCTGCTCAGCGCCGGGCGCGCCCACGCCCTCCTGCACGCACACCTACACGCACGCCAGCCTCAGACGTTATGTGCATGCATTCCCAGCTTACAGAGCACACGCCTAACAGAGCACTTTTAACCACTGCTCCTGCAGTGAGGCGTCCCCCCCAAGCATCACACAGTTCCATGCAAATCAATGATTACACTCAGCTGGGCTGTAACACCTCCCTCCTATCAGGGAGGATTCCTTGCATTCCTCCTGGCCTGCCCCCTTTTCCCATTGGCCTGCCCAGCTTTATTATGCCTGTGCTTCCCATCACTCGTCGCTCGACATAGTTCTGTATGGAAGCATTTGACTACTCTCTCAGTGACTCCTCAGGTATTGACGCGGATTGGACGACTACCCCCTCTGGCTCTCTACTTCGGCTCTACTTGGACTTCGTGACTTCTGGCATCCCTGTAACACGGCTTATACCTTCGATCATCCGCAACTCTCCTATCCCTGATCTTGGCAACGGCAATAACTCCTCCTCCTCTACTACCGGTACCGGAAAGTATTGTCTTCATTACTATACCTGGCCTGGCAACACTAACACCACACTCCGGACGCGCTCCCTTTGCTGCGGGTGCGTGTATCCCTACGTCCCACCTCAGCACAGGGGACGGGTCTGGTCTGCGGGCAGCACCGGCGTAACATATGGGTCTCCATTTTTTTAAATCATACTTATTACCCTTTTTATATAATAATACTTATAAGGATTCCTGCTGGGAGTTTCCTAGTTCTTGGGAAAATAAAATGGAATTGTAATGCTGAGCTAGGAGCGGCGCTAAAACATCCTTGAAACATTTTTAAAACTCAGCAGTTAGACCGTCTGATCCAGGAGTTTTCTTCAATTGCAAAGATGCTATGGCATCATCTACCTCAGAGTTACTGATGGGTCTTATAAGGGCCTCTGTCTCTTTCTTATAAAGGGTTGGTAGTCTTAACTGATTTAGAAACTGCCCTATCTCACCCAGTGCAGCGTCCTCTGATGTATACAAGTCACCGTATAATCTTGAGACTAGATCTAATATCTCCCTATTTGTCTGCATCACTACACCCTCCTCATTTAGTAGATCTGGAATTCTTTTCCCCTCTCTCCTCCCCTTACAGGCCTCAAAGGGGTCTAGAGAAAAGAAAAACTTTTTCCCAAAACTGCTTTCCTCCTGTAGAGTTTTATACCTGTTATACTGAAACTCTACCATTTTCTTCCTTGTTTCTGCTATCTCCTTTCCCAAACCCTCTCACCCCAGTTGTAGTTCTGAATTCAGTTTTGTCAGTTTATTTCTCAACTGAATATACTTCTGCTGTGCATTTGATATACGAACCCTAGCTTCTTTTTTGAAGGACATTTTTATATCTGATTTAATATTTTCCCACCATTCTGCATAGTTTGAAAACAAAAACTGTGTCAAAATCCTATTTACCAAAAAGGTTTCAAATTGCTGCCTTAAGGATTCCTGCTCTAACAGTTTAGAGTTTAATTTTCAAACTCCTCTACCAATCCGTATGGCTTCGTTAAGATTAATAGTGGCCTCTAACAAGAGGTGGTCAGTAAATGCTGCTGGCTTTAAACCAATTGTACCAATTTCAACAGCGCTGTTTACATAAATTCTATCCAAACGACTGCTGTGTTCCCCTCTACTAAAGGTATACCCAGGCTTGTCTGGAAATATAACCTTATATCCATCCTTAAGGTTTGCATCTCTACACATTTGATTTAAAAAAACTCCATCATATGTTATTTTTCCTTTTTCCCCTGACCTGTCCTGATTACATGTTACACAATTGAAATCTCCAGCTAATAGCACTGTTTTACTTGTAAATAAATACGGGTTAATTTGTTCAAATAAGAGTTTCATCATACTTTTTGTTTGGGGTCCATAAACATTAATTAACCTATATTGTGCTTTGTCAATAACAATATCAATTAATAGACACCGACCTGGTGAAATTTCAACTAATTTTATGCACTGAAAATGTGCAATCTTAAATAAAAACCCAACACCATCATGAGAATCAGGCCCAATAGACAAAAAGGAAGCCCCCTCTCTCCAATCTCTTTTAGAATTGAAGATGCCAGATGCTGAATTCAGCTTATTTCTTGTAGAAAATAAATATCATAATCCCATTTTTTCAATTCCCTAAAAGTAATACCTCGGGAAGTAGCTATAAAGATGGCGGTGACACTGGCACCGATGCCCCATACCGGGGCCTGTAACTTGGGAAACAGGGGGTCCCTGAGCCACAAATCAATGCGGTTAAGCTCAGGGGACCCCCTGCTCCCGCACAATATTATTAAAATACATTAATGCTGCTTCACTACCATAGCGGCTATCGCTAAGCGCTAAGGCAATGAAGGGGTTAAGGCATAATAGCATGTTTATTGGGGACAATTGCCCCCAATAAACATTGCAATAAACAACATACACCCCCTGTGCCCCCAACAACCCCTATACCCCCATTACATATATCACATTTTTGGGATGCACATCAATGATACTGTTCCCCGCAGGCCTGCAGTACCAATTCTGTGCCCCCCCCAAAAATGCAACACATAAATACTTTACAATAAATACACCTCCCCTAAAACATACAATACAGTAATGGGCAAAATTACTATTATCCACAAATGGATAATAGTGAATGTGCCCATTTTAAATACATAAAGAACAATAACTACATGAAATACATATTGCACTCACCCTTGTCCGGCTGCCACGTTGAAGGCTAACCTCATCTTCAACACCGTCCATGCCCCCTCCGATGCTGCAAAACATAAACAAGAATAAACACAGCCAATGTAATGTCCCCTAACCCCTTAATCACCATAGCGGTCATTAACCGCTACAGTCATTAAGGGGTTAACCCACCCTCACCCACCACTCGGGAGGCCTACATACCCTCCCCCACTACCCCCCACCCCGTGTGGCCTAACCACCCTCACCCAATACCCAGTCGGGAGGTCTACCCACATACCCTTGGGGCCAATACCCCCTCCCCCCACCCCCAGTACCCACAATAAAAAAATACACTGCCCCACAATAAACATCATTATATTTATTAAATACATAACCCACCCCCTGTGCCCCCTCATAAATACATGATTTATTCTTTTACATACAGGGTTAATACCCCAGGCCCACGTGAGTCCCTGGTGGGCCTGACAGGTCAACTTACAGACCTACAGGTGCCCAGCTTCGTGTTTCACACAGGGTCTGGAGGCCTGTTGGTGTTTCCCGCCAGGCGCCATGGTCCACCAGGTGGTCTCCGCGGGTCACTGTGGGCCACAATGGGGTCTCCACGGTAGGTCTGCGGATGTCTGGGGGGCCCCGGGTCAGACCCACAGGTGTCTGAGGGGCCTCGGGTGGTTCCCACGGGGGTCTGGGGACCCACGGGTGGTTCCTACGGGTTTGCAGTGCCGCCACAGATGTGGGGCCACCGGTTCTTCCCCGCAGGTGTCCCCCATGGACCCGGCAGCCTGGTACCCGTGAGAAGCCCGAGGATACCGCAGGTGGTCTCCAGAGGTCTCTTGCAGACCAAAATTAATTAACACTGTTTGTAAAAAAAATAAACCGGACCTATACATTAAATACATCAATCCCCCCTCCCCCCCCCCGCACAACATATACAGTACAATAATGTGCAAAATAACTATTATCCAGATAGGGATAATAGATTATTTGCCCATTATTAAACAAATTAACTAGCATAATAAAATAACAAAAGTTCTACCCAATAAGAAGCCCCCCTCGCCAGCATAATCCTTGTCCTCCGTTGCTAACAAAATACATAGCCAATACATTGCAATTACATTCAGATATCAATTAAACCCTTAATCACCTTGTCGGATAATAACCGCAAAGGTAATTAAGGGGTTAAGCAACCCTGGCACGATACCCACCCTTCACCCATGGCCTTCATCGTGGCAGCCGGACAAGGGTGAGTGCAATATGTATTTAATGAATTTATTGTTCTTTATGTATTTAAAATGGGCACATTCACTATTATCCATTTGTGGATAATAGTAATTGTGCCCATTACTATACTGTATGTGTTAGTGGGGGGGTTATTTCTTTATAAGCATGTATGTGTTATGACATTAATTTGGGGGGGCACCGAATTGGTACTGCAGGGCTGTGGGTCACACAAAATACCTGGTGGTCAAATATACCCAAGATATTTGATACCGTCCTTCTTCGATCTGAAGTTAAAATTCAGCTTTCACAGTTTTAGTATCCCTGTTTCCACTCCCAGTGCCAGGGCCTCTGATTTTGTGTTGTTTATTTTGTAGTTTGACATTTCTCTTCAAATAGATTAGGGAGGGATGTCAGCGGTCTAATGAGGTATAGTAAAATGCCATCTGCATACAGGGCTATTTTGTACTCTTTGGACTGTTTTATCAGACCCTTGATGTCCCTATTAATCTGAATTATGTTCCCCAAAGGCACTTAATTAAGTTCAAATATTAACAGGGCAGTGGAAGTGGACAACCCTGTCTGGTCCCATTATTTATACTGATTCCAGAATTTTGTATGTGGTTCCTGGTTGATTATAAAGTGCTTTAATTGCATTCAAAATAGGTTCCATGATGCAAAATTTGATATTACCAGTCTACACAGTCGAACGCTTTTTCAACGTCGAGTAAAATTAGCAGTGTGGGTGTTTTTTATACATTTGCTAAATGGGTGAGGTTTTTCACTCTCCTAATATTATCAGCTGCTTGTCTCCCCAAAATAAATCCCACTTGATCTGAGTTGTCTATCTTAGGAAGTGGTTTATTTCCTCTTGTTACAATTGTTATATTATAGATTTTAATATCAGTATTATAAGTGAAATGGAACAATAGTTACTACAACAGTTATGGTCCCTGCCAGGTTTTGGGATCACAGAAATGTTTGCTCCTAACATTGAGGGAGGAATTTATTTACCATTCATGAAAGAATTAAAAAGTATTTTAGGAATGGTGTTAATTACGTTTTAAATGTTTTGTTGTAAACATTTGAAAGTCCATCCGGGAAAGTTGTTTTCGAGTTTAAGTTCATGAATCACTGCCATTATCTCATCTTCTGTAATTTCTGCACTTAATAAGACCCTGTCATTGTCGTTTAGGACAGGAGTCCAAATATGTTTCTAATTGTTGTTTTAAATATATCATGATTTTGTTTATGCTTATTCTGGAAATTATACAGGGAAGAGTAATATGCTATGAACTCCCCTTCCTCATCCTTCGGGTTATATGTGATTTCTCCATTTCTCATTTTGATGGATTTAATTATAGTAAAAGTTTTATAGTTAGACTTTTCTAAATTTATGTGCAATAGTCTATCCGCTTTATTACTCTTTTGCTAAAACAGTTGTTTGGTCCATTTGAGAGCTTTTTATACTTTATTAATGTAGCCCCCTTTTCCCCGTAACTAAAGGAACTACCGGTACTGCCATCACCTGTTTTGTTACAAGAAGGCCTGAACCTCTGCCACTGGGAGACTGGGGTGATGTCTTGTTCACCTCGGTGCAGCGCCTCCACCTGCAAGGGATCCCAGCATAGAAGGAAAAGCCCCTCACAAGAAAAAATACCAATAGTAATCACACACATGGGTATATAATAATGGGTTTTACTGAACATAGAATATGCAACCTGCACCCCACAGTATATAGCACCCATAACCCCAATAAACCAGGGGAGTATACCCAAAGTGCATAGGGTGCTTGGCACCAACATCCCTGATTTCCTTTCCCCACTGTCAGGGCCAACCCAAAAGTGTAGGTAGTAGCGCTACCCCTGATGACTGTTGGTGTACTTTTACCTCCCGGGGCACTCAAGTACCCAGGTACGTTGAATAACATGAGGGATCTGCCTGATCCAGTGATGTTGTCGGTCCACCAAGGTGTCCGCCTCTGCGTGGGGTGAACTCCTGTTTGCGGGTCTCACCTTTAAGAGTCTATCGTGGGTGGTCTGATCCCAGACCACCGGCCGTAAGTCACCGCATGGCGTTCTATCGCTAATGCCTATCACTGCTAGAGCTACAGGGGAAATGTCTCTATCTGGGACCTAGCTACATTAATTTGAAGGAAGCAGCGCACTTGCCAGGGGGTCAGGTGGTATAAAAATAAAAATCTATGTATTCAGTACAAAAACAAAACATCACCCAAGGAGGTAAATAACTAACTAATACACCAAAACTACAGCGCTTAACCTATAATGAACTAATGATAAAAAATGTGCCTTAAATTAAATGGTGTGCATACTTAATTGCGCCTACAATATAATAAAGTGCACATACAATATCAAGTGAACGTGATGACTAAAAAACAAACAATTAAAGCAGCCTAAGTTGTCCCACAGTGCAGGTTATCTCCTCAACCTACACACAAAACTCATACAGACGCTATACATTACTACAAATCAAAAGAGATTAACTCTGGGATTCAATGGCTAATCCCAGAGTTAATCTCCTTTTTTACTTGTAGTAATGTATAGCGTCTGTATTAATGAATTTTATTGTGTTTTAATACGTTTCTGTCATATGTATATGCAATGTAATTTGACACCAAGGGGTTAATTACTTCTAGGAGGTATAAATAGGGCTTATTGGCAGTAGCTCCTTATCCTTTGAAAAAGTGACGTCCCCACGTCACGAAACGTGTTAGGGGGAGGAGTTCTAGAGGCACCGTCTGCAGAGGAGTTTCCCAGTTGTTTGAACGGCGCTCAGGCAGTGACGTCAGCGGGACCAGCGCCGGAACACACCAGGGAGGGCGAAGAGAGTCCTGGGCACTGAGTTGCTGCTGAGAGGAGCCATACAGCTGTACTTGATTTGTAACAAGCAAAGGGGACACATTAGCAAGCTGCGGACGGCATCCTAGTATTGCACGTGTTACTGCATCCATATGTGAGTTTACATTTGGCTGTTTTTATATATTTTAATAAATTGTGTTGTACATTCAACACTATCTTGCTGTATTCTCTCCTTATCATGCCTTCCGAATATCTACTTGGGAGAGGCTAAAGAAGAGGAGGATTGAGAAGATTTGCGTGGGATTCGTGATCACAGCAAGGAAGAGGTTAAAGCACAGATCCTCTCAACTGAAAGTTGCAAGATTTATCTTGTAAGTAGTTCACTGTGGTCGTACTGTCCTGTATGCACCTGACCAGCTATACTGCGCAATTTGTGTTTTTTCTTTAACCCTTTATTAGGGGGGACTAACGAATCCAACTGCAATCGTCATTTTGGTTGGGAACATCATTTGGACATTTAAAGGACTGCACTGTATGGACACTTTCTACTGTAATAAGCGCCAGGTATCCCATATGGTTTTTGTATCACCCAAGGAGGGGTTTTCACCTCCTTGGGTGATGTTTTGTTTTTGTACTGAATTAATAGATTTTTATTTTTATACCACCTGACTCCCTGGCAAGTGCGCTGCTTTCTTCTACTCTCTATCATTGGACTTCTGCATCATTTAACCATGTATTCTTTGTCATCTTAACTATATGTCCAGGACATACTTGAAAACGAGAGGTAACTCTCAATGTATTACTTTCTGGTAAAACATTTTATAAATAAATACATAAATAAAATTCTAGGAGTGGCTGTTTACATATGGCTGTGTAACATCAAAAGAGTCATATCTTAAGTGTCATATCTAGAGTGTCTACAAGAGTTAATTTTGGAGTTGAAATTGGAGGTGAAGATTGGAGGAAGATCTGGACTCTGCATTACAACTTTGCCACTGTGAGACAAACTTTTAACATCTGTGATTATTTGTATATTTTTATCCTCCATTACCTGTGAAGTCTCTCCTCCTACATCTTACAATGACCTCCCTACTGCTTTTTCTGTTTACTGTTTTCTCACTCCTTTGTGAATGTCTCTGTTCTCTCCAACATCCGCACTCCACACTGCACCATTATTTATACACCTCTCTCCCAACAACTTCTATATCTCTCAATAAAAAACACCCACACAAATCCTCTACTCACACCCTCTATCTACTTCTTCCCACTGATGGGGATCTCCCCATAGCCTGAAGCCAGACATACACACCTGATCTCACTCATGCCTCTCTGCCATCTCTTCCCCTGTAAATTGTGTTAACCTTTTCATTTAATACTGACCAGCCGTAAATCTCACCCCACAAATCAAGTATCCCTGCACTCATGGCTATTGCCCCACACTCAGTCATTCCTACCACCCATTGTGACCAAGCACTGCCATCTACAGTACTTACTCCCTCACCTACTGTCTCTGTAAATTTCAGATTAAACCTCTTAGATTGTAAGCTCTTTGGTGCAGGGATTTCCTTTCCTATTGTATGATTTTGCTTCACTTATGGTATAATTATAATTCCCTGTACTGTATTCTTTGTGAAGCGCTGAGTACACTATTGGCGCTATATAAATAAAGACATACAATACAAGGAGCAGACAGAAAAGCTCTGTAAATGACCGTTTTATTGTCCCCTTTGGGAGGTATGTTAAATTGAACCATCTACTACTCATCTATTCTGTCTGCTGTGAATGCTCTACACCCTGTAATTGGGAAACCAACACCGAGGGCAGTGGATGGCCCCCGAGGGATGATCCCACCAAGCCCAGAGTGAGCAAGAGACACTTCGGACCTAGTGCTTGACATAGGACTCCAATGGTGTAACGCTGGAAAGCTTAAAATTCGACTGCGCACACAAAATTGCTGTATGTGAGTTTGCAATCACTTTTTCTTTTAAAACTTATTAAACACGTTATTATGCCCTGTTGTTTTATGTATTCCTTCATTAAGGTACAATTCCACATTTCTTGAGGACTGCAGAAAGAATCTTCACATCAACACATCAAAGATACTCTCAAGCTAAGTATCTCTCTCAAGTACTTTATTCAAAACTGCTTACTAGTCATATATCAAGGGTAAGCTGTTCTCTTCCATACACAGTTTTTTCCTTTGTTACAGCCCTTTGCGTCCAAATGTCCAGATCACTATAGCTAGATTAAAGGAATAGAAGCAGTTTTTTTCTTTAACTAGTAAAGGTGCTGCAGAAAAAATTGGACTGCTATTGTCCCTTGCCTCCCCCTCCCCCCATACCTTCTATTACTATTGTTATTATGATGTATATTATTGTATTATTATTAATTATGATTATCATTATTATTATTTTATTTTATTATTATTATTATTATTTAGTGATTTCTAACCCAAAAGAGTTTACAATCTAACTGATCATGAATTACTTTTACAGAGCAATGCGATTCACAATATAGCTGCTAAGCGTTTGTTAACTAAATTGATAGGTTTCATAAAATGCAAACAATAATGCCTTTTTTGCTTTCCACAAACTCCAATTCCATGTTTCAGACATATAAATAGTGCCAATACTGTACACAGTTATCTTTATGGGATGTAAAAAAAATGAAAATGTCATGGTAGTGACTATATATTTAAGTATAGCACCGAGGAAGAAATGATTGCATGAAATAAAAAAAGATAACTTCATTACTGCAAGGCAGAGGAAATAGACATTTCAAAATTTACCATGAAAAAAAGGATGTGCTTGATGTGTCAGCATTTATAAAAAAAAAAGATGGCTATTGACAGAGATCTGTATTTCAATCTAATGTTTGGTTTTCTATTTTTGGTTTCAATTTTCTTGCAAGAAACGCATTTTGCAGTTCAATATTTTACCAATTTATTGTTACTATTTATCATTTTATATTTTTTTTTCTTAAAAAAATATCTAGTTTATTTTGGCTTTATTTATTTACGGTGGTGTTTACGTAGCTTGACTCATAGATTTTTCAGTAGATAATTGACATGTATAGTACACCCAAATTTAACTTCACAGATGGTATAAATGTGACCAGAACAAAGTCATAGTAATTGTAGAACCATAGGAGGAGGTTAAGGTTTAGTCCTCTTGTGTAGTAGTAAAATGTATTATATTATTATTATTATTATTTCAATTTGTCTAATCATTTCCCTTAAGAAATTTACAATTTTATAGCATTTTAATTAAATTTCTAGTGGATCACATTACTGTATGCAGCCCAACAGTTGGGATAGTTAAGCCACTGTTCAAATCCATAGAAATAACACACATTGCATAACATAAAAAAGATATTGTGGAACTGGAAAAAGTGCCACCGTTTAATAAAGGGATTTATTAATTTATTAAAGGTCTGACTTGTGGGAAAAGACTAACACGTTAGGAATGTTTACATTAGATAGAGAGTCATCTAAGAGGGATATGATAACTATTTTTACATTATATGCAAAGTCAATACAAGGAACTTTCAGGGAACTCTTCCTCCCAAAAACCGTAGAAGAGTCATCCCTTAGCTAAGACCCCCGGGCAGTGGGCACACGTGTGGAGACACCTGGCGGACGTGCGCACTGTTTCTGAGCAGTGATCAGTGGACTCCAGATGCTCGCAACAGGGGGGGGGTGGGGGGTGGGGCATGGCGGGGCATGGCAAGGGCGGCGGTCATGATATAACATGGCTGGTTCACTCATTGGCTGAAACGCCGCCGGGATGTAGCCATCGCTCTGACGCTGCGCCAAAAACAAATTCCTTGTCTTTTGAAAATGTGTTCTGCATTGTGCTTTGAGCATGCGCGACAAGTTGCCGGCCCCATAAAGGGCTATCCTTTTCGATCGCATACGCGTCGCGATCACTGGGGATGAGGCCTTAAGCTTGAGGGATGGAGATTTTACACCAGCAAAAAAAGGGAAGTAAGTGTACAACTATTGCCCATCGAAACGTGTGATGCAGATACAGTAGAGTTTTAGGAAATGGTTAGACCATATTTTTAGAAAGGAAAAGTATTAGGATGATCAAATAAGGTATAAAGAGGAAAATGTTAATCCAAGGAAATAATGTGACTCAAATTAGGAGTCAGTAGGGAATTGAGGGTTTCCCCCTATGAGAATACAGTATAAGTGTGGTAGTATCAAAACAAAATACAATCACATAGTTTAGGAAAGAAAAAAAGCCCCTCACAGTGTCTCCCCAGATCCTTACATGTCCATGATATAGGTATTCAGAATATCCATGAATATCACCAGGATATAGAGATAGAGAGAGGAAACATATACAATGTGGACATATACAAAAGTAAGTGAATGGTAGCATATATTCTTAATTTTTGTGGTGTAGGTATATTTCCTTTTTTCACTTTGTATGATGAATAATGTATCTAAATTATTTTACATGGGATTTTAGAAGGGAGTGGGTATAGATACTTTAAAGGATCATGTCAATTATGCTTTTTGTCTATGGAGCAGATTTATCAGTTTTTTTGTGTGATTTATTTTTTCCATTTATACCAACTAGGAGTGGCTTTCTGACACCCCTTCAGTGTATATTTGGGTCTCCCCAAAGGTGGGATGCAGATAGGGTTCCCAAAGAGCTGCTCCCCTCTGCACAGGACCAGCGTGCTAAGGGTTAAATTGCTTGTACTATGTGGAACGTCAACCCTACCCGCTGGAATGTAATGAGCTAAGAGGACAAGGACTTTGAATTCACAGCAGCAAACATTGAAACCCCTTCAGTGTACAGAGGCGACACGATTTATTCGAGCAGGGCTAGTTCCGCAAGCCGGGGGATGCCCCGGCTTGCTAGCCCCACTCCCTCGGCGTGCCGCGCGGGTCACCGATGCGCGGTCACGCTTCATCGGGTGCCTGCGCCCCCTGCGCGATGCCCAGGGGCTCCGTGGAGACCGTGTGTGCGTGATCTATGGGAACGGCGGTGGGGGGGGTTCCGGGGGGGCCAGCGGACTGGAGAGGCGAGGAGGAGAAGCCCGATCGGAGGGCCGCCTCCTCCGAGGGCTTCGGCGCGCCGTTCGGGACACATCGGCGCGCGCCCGGTTACTGTCGCGGCCGAGACCGGGCAAATGCTCGAATAAACTCGGCCGCGACAGTACATCTGCACGCTCCAAAAGGCGGATAGCCTTTGGCCACAGTCGAAGGGCAGCTAAAAGGGTGTGAGCCATTTGCTGCTGTCGCTGGTATTTGGGGGATGTTAAAGCTTCTCTATTAAATCTGAAACTCACCAGCCATTTTACTCCCGTGTCCCCCAATTTCCAACTCTATTGTACATGAAATGATTTGTATGACGTATAAACTCTGTTCTTTTATGTAACCATGTATTGTTTTAACTCTGTGCCCACGACATACTTGAAAACGAGATGTAACTCACAATGTATTACTTCCTGGAAAACATTTGTAGACATAAAACAATAAAGTAATCATGGGAAGTAGTATCTGGGGTGCAATCATGCAGGCTTTTTCTTTCTTTCAGTTTTAGGGAAGAGTGTCATTATTCCTTGCAGCAACAGGGTTTGTGGGTTTTACATACAAATGAGAGGGGGGTGATTGGATCTTAATGGTTTATTGTAGCAGAAGGAACCCTTTTTAAATGTATTCCAATAGCTGTAAAAAAAATCTCATAGGTATTATAAAGTATATTACTGTGTTAGGTAGTTGTCTAGATAATATAACAACACATATCCTTACAACTACAGACATAATCGGTGAAAGAAAAAGGGCCACTAACTCAATAAATAGGTACAAGAGGTATATGAATTCACAGATTATCCTTAAAAATTCCCCTAAGGGAACCTTGAGCAGAATGAGACACTTGTGGGGAAATAAATCTCGCGACTCAACCCCAATAGGATCTATCCTGGATCCTTTGGAAATATGTGAACCTAAAAGAAGAAGGGGGGGACGCACAGAATGAATTACACAAAATTGCTGAAAGATGCCTGCTTGCGTGGAAATAATAATAAATCAACTAAAGGTTTACTTAATAAGGCCCATTATATATACAGAGATAGCATAGTAATTGGTGGTTCGGCTAATAAATAACCAAACCACAACACACACACAAATAATGCACATGGGTTGGAGGGGAAAACCCACAGTCAATGCACTTAATTGTGATGTATGTCAGGATGGGATGCAAATAGTACAATATGCGATTGACATGGCCATGTGTTGCAAAAGGTCCTTAGCAGTTCTTTATAGTTTGTCCCTCTGTCTGATGGAATTCTGTGGAGTCTCCACTTGATATTCAGGCATTTTAAAGTTTGTGGGTTTACCCCATCACGGGAACTTCTACCTGAGATTAAGACAGAGTGCGTGGAGAGTGTATACTAACGTTGATTATATGTTTTAATTAAAACATATAATATTATTTAAAAGTATAGTACCACTTGACCACATGATAAGAAGTCCTTGCAGCCTATAGTAGAGTTGGTCTCCCGCGCCTAGTAAGCAGCACTTGGAAAGCCAGGCTGGAACGCAGTCACGGATGGGACAATATTGCGGCACTCTACATGGATTGAAAACAGTTAACATCAGTTTCGGGCATTACAGCTTCCGTCAGGCTCAAACGTCGTGCGTTAATTACTACTTACCTGGGTTTAAATAGCCCTTGCGGATTGTAAATCATGTCTAGAGGATTTGAAAGTGTCCCTTGGCTTTTGCGGATGATTCCAGAAGTAGTCCCAGTGTGAAGTAGTGGCAAGTTAGCCCTCCCTTAATTGGCATCGCCACTAAAATTGTACATACAGTACAGGTCCATTCCTAACTTTGTGTAACCCATGTCCTCATTGATTAATGAACGGCCAAATTCAGAACCATAATGCATTACAGAAAAATAAATAGTATTTTATCTATACTCTTCACCCAAATTTCCCTAAAAAATCACTAGTTCAAAGCCAATCAGGAACCAATGAATGTAAATGTCAGAAAATAGTATTCACATACATCTGATTAAAACGCATCTATGGTATTCCTCTCTTCTTCAGGTCAGCCAATACTGATATACAAGGATTCAAGGCTAAACATACAGTGTGAAGAGAGAAAAAAACAAACAACAGAATTACTGTAAGATAAGGAGGGTGTTAAATGGGTGGCTCAAACACAATTAACACCGACCTTATGACGACAGAACTAGTCAGTGGTTGGTTTTTGTCCTCTACTACACATGTTTAGCCATGAACATTTGGTATATCAGTATTGGCTGACTAGAAGAAAGAGAGGATAACTCTCGAAAGCTGTCCTACATGACAAAATTGTTCGCTCCATAAAAAAGGTATCACCAATAACTTAATGAAGAATCAGTTTGAGCGCACTGAATGAGATAGGGGAGTGTCGGATGAAAAGAGAATGAGATGATGAAAGATAATGAACAACACTAAAACACAAAGAAAAAAACAGGGCACTCAATAGGCAGTATAAATTGGTATAACACTAAATTTATGGAATAAGGGATAAAAATACCCACTCACAAACAGAGCTGAATAAAATGAATTTTGAAGTACAACTCAGCCGTTCGAGAGGACCCAAGAGGAGGACTTCGTGTGATGTCCCGGGTGTGTCTTTGCCACTAATAACTCCTATGTACCAAGCAGGGACCGAAAGCCAACGAGGGACGCCGCCTCCCACTTGCTCCGGCGCTAACACAGGCAGCATTCACACTGCAATTACAAATCTACGCGTGAGCTCAATGACGTCAGCGGAGCGGTTCAGCCGGAGAGGCGAGGAGTCACAGTGTATAACAGGGGGGGAACTTGAATGTCTGATATGGCTGGTAGCAAATGCTAGCAAGCGCAAAAGTGCAATATTGCAGATGAGTGTCAGGTATAAATATAAAAACTGGGAAGTGAGGCTCCACAGCAATCTCTACGGTTTCGTCTACGAACGAGGACTTCATCAGGAGTAATTAGCTAGGACATAAACACAGTTTATAATAGTACAAAGACCAATCAGAGCATAAAGACAGAGGCATTGAGGTAAAGGAGATACACATGAGTGAGTTAATAGGGTTGGATTTTAACCCCAATATATGCAAAGCACACATAGATCGGATCACACTTTTAATCCTAATACCAAAATATACTTAGCATATAGATTTAAGCGCTTCACTAGAGCATTAAATTATATCACATTGTGAAAAACAAAAACTTAGCACACACAAGTAACCAAAAAGGTTAAAGCAAAAAGATTTAAGTTAGAATGTCATTGGTAGTGATAACTGCATAATAACATTATATATATAAATAATACAAGAAAAAAGTGTCAATAATGGTGAAACAATACCCTAGTATAAAGAGATAGTGAATAACCATCTAAATGTTAGAACGGGGATAAAATAGGTATTAAAGAGATCAGAGGGACCGCAGATGCAAAAAATAAGACAGAGGAGCTAAACAAAATAAAGCTGAGAAATGTGTAATAAAATAATATAACAATATATGTAAAAAACAAAATTATTCTATATATATAAGACGCGTAGAGATTGTTTGGAGGCCTATGTCCAGTTTATATTTATACTGACACTCATTGCCATATTGCACTGGATGTTGGCTCGTGCTAGCATTTTGCTACCAGGCCATTCAGCATTCAAGTTCCTGTTACTTACTACTGCTGAATCTAGATCATGAGTCAGCGGTTGAGGTTGATCAGTGTATGCTCTGCGGAAAGAGGCGCGCTCCACGTGGTCGGCGAAGTAAGCTATTGGCAACGGGCGTTCCCCACCCTCTTTGTTCGCGCTTAACGGTGAGTTGTTTAAAATGTTTTATTCGACTGTTCGTGTGATTGTATTTTTCATATCCATTGTATCTTCGCTATTGTAGCTTTTGCACGGCAGCTCAGCACAGAAGAGTACAGCTCTTCATTCGTCATATCTGAGTAGGCACCACCTGGCGATGGTCCTCTCACGTCTGCTGTCGGCTTGTACCATGACCTGGACATTAGTAGCGTTGGCACTTCTGCAATAAAATATCGACTTATCATTTTTTTTGCACAAAGTCCTGAATATCTCCTCTTAGGTAGCGTCAACGGATGTTGTACTAAAAAAGCTATAAGTCTGGTGAGCATGTATTTTTCCTTTCCAATTATGTAATAAATTTTTCATTGAGTGCTGTATTTCTTCAAATAGTCAGGCAGACAAACAGAAGAATACAGAGCTTCCCTTGTCCGTCATATCCTGAAATCTGTTTCTATTTTCACTCGTTCTTCCCCTCTTGCTCGATTAGCACACTCCACATCAAGCTGTCGGACGCATAGCATAGTCCTTTCGTAGCTGTGGACTTCTTGATACACTATGTACTATCATCTCTTGCAGACATGATAACCCCATTACTCATTAAGTGTGACAGCACTTCTACAGTAGCTGCATGCAGCCACCATTAAAAATATTGCGTTGTTGATGCTTTGCTCAAACAGTGTGTGTTTAGAAGATACTGAGGTAGCTTTCTAAAATTATGCTAAGCAATTGGTATGCATAGAAGTGTACAACACTGATCCATAACAATAATCACAAACACATCCTCTGAATCATAAATCTACAATATAAATTATGATGTGTTTCATTCTCCCTGAGGGATTCATATAATTGCTTACATCTATATCTGACTTTTTTCAGTCAATAAGGGGGAAATAGATAATAAGAATACAATGTCAGAAAGCATTTTATAAGTTGAAAATGTTTTTTAACCTTGTCTGAACAGTTTGTTGTCTGAAGAACATCAAATATGATCCCCATGAGACCACAATTGTAGGAAGAGTGCTGAAGCAACATCCTTCCATAATCAGAATTTTGAAAGGAAATTATGTCAGGCTGATTGTCATAGATTGATTGTTGAGACTTGCATATTTGTAGGTATTTTTTGGTTACTGTCAGAAAATGGTATGGCTCCTCAGTTAGGTAATAACGAAACCAACCTTGTGCGTTTTCAATACAATTAATTGATCCTCACCAATTGTACTTTATGTTGGCTGGTTTCCCACAGGCCAGGCTTGTCTGTCACATAATAATCATTCTGGTGATGTTCTGTAATTGACCTGAGTCAGACCCTGGGAAGAAAACAAGCATACTTCTATGCAATCAAATGGGCTCAAGATATCAAGTAAACTTGATAAACTCATGTATATCAATCAGCTGCTGATGCAGCCCATATTTGGAGACACTGAGAGGATGATGAAAGAAGGTAACATTTTAGGAACATAGTTGTTTGCAGTTTACTGTATGTGTTGTGTTTTAAAAAAAATGAAGGGGAAACATGCAGAAAAAAGTTGCTAACTTTTAAAAAGTAAACATTTCATTAAATCATGAAATTCTAATTTTCAAAACTTCTCAAGGAAAATAATGTTAATTATTTCCATATCATACTGTATGTATACAGTACATTAAAGATTGTGTTATGCCATTAACATTTCATATTAATATTTGAGGGCACATTATTACAATACATAGATCCTTAAGATATATTTTTTATGTAATGTGTTATTCATGGTAATTACTCTGACTTTTCTGTTAGGGGGACCCTACTTACATTGTCTATTTATTGGTTGAAGGATAATTACTTTGTTCTTATGTGTGTAATTTTATACTTACTGTACTAAGCAAACAAAAAGTATAGGGGTGCTCAGATCTCACACATTTCACATGATTTCCTAATTAAAGTGAAAGTACTCACAAAAGGCAAAAACACAGGGCAGAGGTTTTTGGAGTAGGTATCATAGAAAACTTGGACTGAGGTGCCGTAATTTGTCCATTTGCTGATATATTATTTGCTTTGTTAGTGCATTGATGGAAGGGCCAATTCCCAAAAACGTTGAGCACATCTGCAGCTCTGGTTCTTTTAACCCCCTCAGTGTCCCATTCTGATTTCCTGAAAACTCGCACACCGCTTTGCAGGCATCCATGTTCCCCTAGTTTGACCTTACCAGAGCCTGATCCCCTGACATCTCATACTCGCCTCCTCCCTGGTCGGTACTTTTAATGAATGTCTATCGTTAATAGCTCTGGCAGTTGATTAAGTGTTAGGCACATGGTAATAGTTTTTATTTTATGTTGTAATGTGGTGTGGGTGGTTTTTGGTGGGTTCTTGTGAGCCTGAAGGTAGCAGTGTGATGACACCTATGGAAATCACAGCTGCTTAGTTAGGATGAAGGATCTGTATCCGGATGTATAAAGCAAGCTTTCCCAATATTCCGTAGATCTTTGGTGTCTGAAAACTTTTCTAATATTTGACGGGAGTACAATCACACATTGCTTTAAATCTTAATACTTCTCCTTGTCGTTGCATTCTCCGAATAGACTGAGAATGGCAGGCTGATTATTCTGGTGACAAGCTGATGAACTGTCACACTCTATACCGGCAGTTGTATGACAATAGCTGCAGAGGTGTTTAGTAGTAGCTGTTTCTCCATCTTCTTTGGATAAGAGTCTGTAGTCTGTAGTAACTCTGACGTGTTATGTTTATGATGCTGACGTCTTCTTTTTCAGAGTCTGATCAGAATTTAGACAAGTTCTAACGGGAGAAATATAGGGAGTGTGTCTCCTTTCTTGCCAAGGCACCTCTCTTTTCTAGTGCCAAATTGCATCTTTCACTTCTTGTACTAACAGTTTCTTTCCTGTCCTAATTCATGGGAGACAATTTCCTGACCCTGAGCCGTCGAAACTGAATTATTTGTGTATATTCTTGTATCTTGGTTACAATTTTTACACCACTAATAAACCTTCTAAGATCCTCTCCATGAAATGCACCCTGGTATAAAAAATGGCGATTCTCTATCGAGAGTGCTTCCAGCTCTCTGCAAGACTGGAACTAAACTGGAGAAGCTTCCACTGCTGTGCCCAATTGGTCAAGAAACTTTTGCCTGGGAAGCATCAGTTTATGCCCCTCTCCAGATTATTTGACATGCTTTCCTGGTCACTCTCAACTGAATTTTCTTTTCCGAAATACAACGCTTAGCGATCGCTGTGCACAGACACTTTTGAGTTCCAGCTTGATTCTTGCCTCTTTATCCAATCATCCCCAGAGGAGGCAAGCTCATTCCATGTTATACTGTGGTGTTCAAACGGATCTTCCTTTTGTCCACCTTTTCTTTGCCACCACACCTGGAACAATTGTGCTAGTGCTCTAGGCTGCGGCATATCTTGGTTTGCTTCTAAGTATGCTTTCCTGATGTGCAGTGTCATCACTTAATTACAGAGAAAGCAGAGAAAAACAGAGCACAGCCAAGATTCATAAAAAAAAATGTCAGATCCTGGACAACCTCTAGAGGATGTAATTAATATTTGTACAGCTCACAAAAAGGCAACAAACGCACCTACAGCTACGGCCGCCTTTATCCTAATGCGGGCCATAGCGGCACAACCTTGCATAAACCGGGGGCAGATGCAGTATATATTTTTGTTTTCCGAATATGTTACGGTATTTTAGCGCTTGGTAAATATTAGCATATTCTTGCGCTTTCTTTCGCAATACTGCAAAAACCATCAAAAAACTCATGTGGGCGCTCGCGAGTGTTGTCTTCCAAGTCTTAATACTGTAAGAGTTTACAACCTACGTCAGAAGTAACAGTCCGGCGGTGTGCGACACAGTAATTGTAAATTGCATATTATACATGCAGTATGTCTCAGATTTGAACATTGTTGAAACGCATAGGGTGTACTGTAACAGTATCACCATCGGCGTATATAGCGCTCTTTCCCTCGCTCGCACCGCCAAACCACAAGGATAATATACTGCACTGCATTATTTAACTTCTTATTACAGTACACCTCTCCCACGCATCCTTTGAACGGATGGCTTTCTGGTTTTCAATCACATTCCTGTCATCACATTCCTGCGGTTAACGTTCAGTTTGTTTTATGTATTCATTGTGTTGATTAATAAGCTCATTGGGGGAAAAAAAAAAAAGATCCTATTGTGGCTTTGAGTCACCTCTCTGCGCTGCGTGTAACCCTCTTGGGAAGGGAGCTGTAGTTGATTATTACTGCACATGCGGAATTGCTGCCGAAATTCAAGAGTGACCAAAAAAAAAAATTCTCGTCATTTGTATTATTATTTTTCAACATGAATGAACATGTTCTGCCTCAACCATCTTGACATTACGATATTCAATCTGTGCTGTAGCTTTTGACCTGTGACATGTGCGTTTGACCTGACGACTTGATTTGTGTCATTTTATGTATTGGGGGATGTGGGGATCAAATCTATTATTATGACCTGCTTGTGAAAATATGTAGTCTTTGAATTACAGTACAGCTAATTCTTCATGCAGCTGTTACCCTTACTCCATCCCCCACGCACACACTCACAAATCTCGCTCAAGGATTTGAACATCTTATCGACATCTCTACAAAACCATTCATTAATTTTCCTATTGTTGGCTTTGAGTCACCTCCCTGCGCCTGCGTGAATCCTCTTGGGGAAGGGAGCAGCTGATGATTACTGGTCGGCATGACTCACCATCCACCCCCCCAACCCTTTGAGCTTTATTTACGGTAATGCGTTGCGATAATCCCTTCTCAAATTTGATATGTAAATCTGATTGCCAAGCACTGTAGAAATTGAGAGTTATAAAAAAACCCATAATCTGATCATGGTTTTGATGCAGATGTAAGTACCAATTGTTTGTAATCTTTCTTTCTTTGGTTGTAGGGGGGCAGAGGGGTCAATGATTGATGATTATCATGAATGTTTTTATCCCCCCAGGAACAAAAAATCAAGATACAAATAATCTGAATAAATAGAAAATGCATAGTCTGTATTCAGTTCTTCTGTACAGTTGCAAAATGGGGCCGGGGGATACATTATGAATAATTGCCACATTTGATAATATATTATTAATTAATAAGTATATAATAATAATAAGTTAGAATAATCATAACATTGGTCACCCTTTCC
>WSYH01002287.1:5664-90868 GCA_036426205.1 Ascaphus truei | reverse complement strand
CGTGAGATTAGGGGAACGGGATCATTACAGTAAGGGCAGCACAGAGGACACGGGACGTCCCGTGAGATTAGGGGAACGGGATCATTACAGTAAGGGCAGGCACACTGTGGGAGTTACTAGCTATGGAGTCGGAGACGGCAGATACAGGAGATATGTGCAAGAAAAGGTTACACCTCTTTATACACAGGAAAGGTATACAGGGATATAGCGGATATATTACACAGAGGAATGGCGCTGATCCAGGGACAAATCTACTAATTACTGGGGTTACGGAGGGGGGGGGAGAATTTATTTTCTCTCTTTATAATAGGATGTTTAATGGGGTTTTTTAACGTCCTCTGGGTCAGCAGAACTATAAACCTCCTTGGACCTTCATGGACGTACATCTTCTTGTGGGACTGCGTCTGTACTAAAGGCTCCTTTCTCCTCCCCCACCCACGCCTGCAGGTCCCCGCTTCCGTGTCTCAGTACCACGTCGCCGCCTTGGACTCGGCCAGCATCCTGCTGCTTGTCCGTGGCCAGGCCACGAGTCGCGGGGTCCACGGCGAGCTCAGCCTCCACCCCGGCTCCGTGACCTTCATCTCGGCTGACGAGGATCTGACCTTGAGCATGGAACCCCCCCAGCGCCTGCTGCTGTTCAGGGCTTGCTCCCTGGTGTGATTAAGTGGGAGACCTTGTCATCGGACCCCTCCGCTGAATCCCACCCCAGTGGGTCTGCTCAGCCCAAGCTCACTACCTGGGCGGTGGTGCCCAATTTAAATATGGCGGCAGAACTGCCTTCCCTCTTAAATCAAATTTATATAATCATATTTACAGTGGGGCATGGACGGTGCACAGAGCCTTCAGTAGTTGGGTTATCGTCACCTTAATATGCTGTTATCGCAGGGTCCATAACCCAACTCCTGGGTGCCTTATTGCCCCAGTTTTAGATGTGGATTCTGGACTGTCCCAATCATTTACTGCTTGTGAGTTAGGGGTTACTTGGATACGTCTGGTGGCCTCCAGCTGTAGTTTTGCACCTGGGAGATCGGGGTAGGCTCTCCCTCTGAACCTTCAGCCCGACCCCGTACCCAGGATGTACCTAGTACATCACGAGGGCCCTATAAAGTGGACGGGGTCTGAAGACAGCGGAGCCCAAACTCGAGAGTGTGCTAGAGAGCGAGTGTGCTAGAGAGTGAGTATGCTAGAGGTCTCCTGTTGCTCGATGCTACGTAGTTACTGTTTGATGCCTGCGGTAGTGTTAGGGAGGGGGGGGCGTGAAACGCGTCATCCTGCGGGAGGCGTGAAACGCGTCATCCTGCGGGAGGCAGTTAAGAAATCATAAAGATATTTTAGATCTTACGCTGTGTGTGTTTTATTAAACGCCTGTATAGCCAGGAACCTCCGTGTAGCAATCTAAAGGTGCAATTCCACATAGCCGAACCCCCCAATAACATAACCTTTAGTAACTAATTGGCTTCCTTAAACAAATGTAACCAGGCTAAAAGTCAATGCTTTGCAGCTTTTGTTTCTTTTGAAATTAACGACAAATCAAAAAAAATATTTCTGGGTCTCTGACAGTGGGAGTGTTTCAGTCGTGTTAATTACCCTTATTGCCCCTGTGCTTATTAGACAGACAATACAGATAAGGGGAGAGGGAGGGAGGTGGCTTTGCCTGTGCAAACTCTTGCTAAACACACAGAGACGTCAGACACAAGGGAGCAGCGTGAGGAAATCAGCCCCCTCCCAAGTCTCAGCTCCCCGTGTTTCTATAATAACATTAATAAGAATTTAATCATACTTATAGGGGCAGATTTGGGGGAAAAGGTGTCAAGTCACCCAGATATGACCCCTTAACCCTGTCACTGCCATTAGTACACTTTGTCCCTAGGAGGGACTGACCACTTAACCCTGTCACTGTCATGATATGTTTTAAACCATCTGGTGCTTCAGGGGTTAATGGTGCAACCAGTTAGGTTTAAAAATACAATATTTGGGGTTTCTGACTGGTCATGAATCTGTGGGAGCTTCAAAGGGGCTTGATTGAAGTTGGGTGCTAAAAATACAAAGCAGCGGTTTGTGGCCTGGTAACTCCTTAGGCTGCGGCCTAGTGTTAAACTGATTCTCTGGAGGGTTCTGCCTGGTTCAGGGGGCGTGGGTAAGAAAATATTCATCACGACTAATATAAAGGAGAATATCACATCACTGCCCTTAGTACACTTGGCGCCCATCTCATTTGTAACAATGCCCATAATTCTCCCTGAATTGTCAGTTCCACCGTCTCTCCCGTGTATTCGCTCTGCTCCTCTCGATTGTGCATCTTTAAATCCTTTCGCAGCCGCCGTTCCTCTGAGCAGACGCTGCAGAACCAGACACGCGTTAGATCAGGAGGACACCATTTATTTCCCAGAATCCTCCCAACAACTGCAGCTTGATATAACACTAAGAATCCGCTTTGGCGGCATTCTATATGTGACAGTACTGGTCCATTTGTGCGATAGACAGCAGGGTGTGCGCATGCACACGTGTGATATATATGTGATAAGCGGTTCGGAGCATTACAAACATGTATACCTCCCGCTATGTGCTGGCGTTTCTGCCTTAGACTGCGGTCCCAGTGCGTTCTGTAGCACGCGCGCCCGGCGGGGGGGGGGGGGGGGGCGGGGGGTGCACAGCGCTTCACCGCAGATCGCGGTCCTGGGAGAGTTTGCGACGGGAGGGGGTGTGGCTATGACCTCACACAGCTGGTTCGTCCTCATTGGCTGAACCGCCGGCGGGGGCGTGGCCACGTCTCAGTCGCAAGTTCCACATACAAAAAAAATTGTATGTGAAAACTTGCAGTACAGCGCAGCTGCTAAATGCGCACTGACACATATACTGGGCCCGGATAGATTGGGGAGCGGTGCTTGTGCGCACAGCGCACGAACGCACTGAGACCGCAGCCTTATATCACACATCTATAGTGTAACAGAAGCCACGCTATGGATATGTATGTGGCAGTCTGTATATTACAATCCTATACTATCCTATTAAGAACATAGGACTGCAATATAATACAAAACTACTGTGCAGTTAACTACAAATAAAACAAATACTTATATTACAACGACATAATGGTTTAAACCAAAAGTTTATATGTTCTGGGGAAGCATCTTTTTACAGAATCGCCTTCCAACGACTCCCCAAATACTATAATCCCTGAATGTAAGGAATGTCACAATCACCAATACTGTTACATATAGTAAGAGGCAGGGCGGCAGCGCATTAGCGGAAATCACAACATTGGGATTTAAATGCGTTTACAAAAGATAATCAATAATGCAGGAGAACTGATCACATGGAATCGCGGCCTTAAACAGGCTGACCCCGCGCAGACATCGGGCTCCTACCTGGGAGACGGCGTCTGCGCGGGGTCAGCCCCCGACTCCCTCCATTAGGACAAGTTACACATTCTCTCCCTGTATTGTTCATTGATATATTTTGTAGAGGCATTTCCATCCAAAATGTTGAGCTTTTTGCTAATCTGGTGCCCTCCTCATTCTTGTATATAATAGTATGGAGGACTGAGACATTCCTTGATTATAGCACATATACAGAGAACGCGTAACAGACCTGTGAATTCATGAGAGAGGGAGAAGGGGAGAATAGCTATACAATCTATATAGGTAGCCCTCGCTAACGAATGGCATATCCAATGCTTTACAATGCCACCCTATGGGCGTTTTTCGACGCCTGAATGCGTTATCCAACGCTCACCGCCGCTGATTAACATGGGACTCACTTTACAACGTTTTCACTATCCAACGCTACTTCCAGAACGGGTTCCTTTGGATAACCAAGGACGGCCTGTATCTACGGTATATATCGCACCTTCAGCCCTTGTCTATCCACTGCTGGATGAAGCCTCCCCAATGATCTATATTACACACGCAGAGATAGCGACGTGTGAATTTACACGTGACACACACACACACACACACACACACACGTACACGTGTTCTTTTTGTGGAATTGCACAACCTTATAGGGTTTGTAGGGCCACTTTTTAATGGGGACATTACATTTGCACGTTACAGTATAAGCATATAGGGGCCCCATGTCTCACTGGATAATGAGTAAAGAGTGACACACAGAGCACATTTGCATGGCATTACCCAGAATCCCTGGCTGCAGTGGAAGCGCTGTATGCAGAGAGATAATGGGGAAGGGCAGCGGTGCAGAACTGTCTTGAGATGCAAATGCACCACAAGTGGGATTCTTATTTACTGAACACGTCACAACAGTATTTGCACACCCTTCCCCTTCCTGAGCCGACCACACAGTTATTTGCCAAATCATTGAACAGGTTCTGTTTTTGGAGCCGTGCAAAACACGTTTGATAGCGTTAAAAATGGCTGCCTGCGCGATCTCCTGACACTTTGTTTTGATGGGAATTGGCTATCCCCGGACATCTAACCCAAGCAAAAAAATAAGTACTTAAGGCAGGAATCCCGCTGATCTCTTTACGGGAATGTAACCGGGGTCCTCCAGCGCAGAGCCGCGCTATTAACTGCAGGGACCCCCAGAGACACCGGACGTCTTCAGTGACCGTTTCATTTGTGGATTTTCAAAAAGGTGGCACGTCTAATAGTGCCACGTGAAATTTGGCGACCACTTTGAGTCCCCAATCACGAGATAAAACTCCGGCAACTAAAAAAGAACCGGTCAGTATCTCCGGAACCAGGGAGTAGTCCGAACATCTAAACATTTTGCGGTTCCACAAAACGTGTGTGTACGTGTGGGTGTGTGTGTACGTGTGGGTGTGTGTGTACGTGTGGGTGTGTGTGTACGTGTGGGTGTGTGTGTACGTGTGGAGTGTGTGTACGTGTGGGTGTGTGTGTACGTTCGGGTGTTTGCTTTAACGTGGGGTGGCTGTGCTTGTACGCTGGTACTGGGGTGGGTATGTAGTACGACTGGTGGGGTGGCGTGTTGTCGGACGCAGTGGTGGGTGTGTACGTGTGGGTGGGTGTGTACGTGTGGGTGTGTGGTTACAAAAACAAACATACGAGATATAAATGAAAAATACACGGAGAGGACACGTTCCTCCCAAAAGTAGCGCTCAGTAACAGGGTGGTATTGTCGGACGTCCCACACGTGGAGGTCTCACCTCCTCGTGTTTGTATATTCAGACCCGGGATCGTCTGTAACAGGTAACCCATTTGCTGTAATGCACCCACCCCCATCCTCTCTGTCCGGTAATCTGCCCGTCCGCGGTGCATCTGCAGAGTGACCAGAACAGTCCAGGTCTGGGAGCACACGGACAGACTGGGGGGAAGGCCGTGGGGGTGTAGTGTGTAGTGTAGAAGTCATTAGATGAGGTTTGTAAACGGCCGATGTCTGTGGATCCGGCTGTAATAACCAGTCCGGCTATAATAACCAGTCTGGCTGCCGGATTAAGGTGGACGGAGCCACAGAATCGGAGATGAACCGACCCCAATATGTGATCTGAGCACCAGTGACTGTCATCACACAGACCAGGGCGAAGGTACATGATATGGTGAAGGTGGGCTGGTATGATGACCGTGAACCAACGCGTGCGATTTACATGCCTCAAGATGGTGGGCCCGCTCTCTGAGATCCTTCCAGGTGTATTCTCAGACACAGGAGGCGTCACAGGCGGGTTTGCCATCCCCACGCATGTTCTCTGATGCGTCATTCTTGCACACGTGTCACCCGAGATCCCTAATTGGCTCTTCCACACGTGTTCTGACCCAAATGATGGAACCAGCAGGACTTCTGATCTCCACACACGTCAAGTCACAAGAGCTGATGGACAGTCTCTTTCTCACGTGTTCTAGGTCATCATGTTCTCATGGGCACGCTCACCGATCAGCTACCTCCCGGGATCGGAGTAGGTCAAGGTTGGGATCTAGCCCCCGGCATAGGGTCTGTGCATGCCCCTCACTGGATACTGCAGGACCAGAACTCCCCTGGGCAGCAGGGGCAGGACACTGAGCGCACAGGCTTGGGGGGAATGAGATCAAGATCCTCATCATCTGGAATTTCATCCAGACGGTAACCGTCTTGCAGAAGTTGCCGGTTGAGGTCCTGGGAGACCTGCTGTGGAGACAAGGAGAAGAAATCATCATCACCGTACTCCAAACCTTTCATCCCAACCCTACCACAGGGTGGTGGGGGGGGGGGAGAGAAGCAAAACCACTCTACTCAATTTGCCTCCCTGAGAGATTAAAATTGCCACTACCATTCTTAAAAACTTCACAAAATATATTCGTAAACGGAGAGATCGTCCCACCCGGTGATGATAATTATGACGTACTAGATGCGGCAAGAGACATAGAACGTCACTCTTTCATGACGTACTAGGTGCAGCAAGAGACATAGACCATCAGTCTTTCATGACGTACTAGGTGCACTATGAGACCTGGAACGCCCGAGTCCTTCATGACGTACTAGGTACATCATGGGCACTTGCTTGTTTTCTAGGGAATTATCGTAAAACTGGAGCCCCCTCCAGTTCTGTTTTCGGGGGTCCAGTCGCATCTGGAGCATCATGATCCCCACCCCCCTTCCCGGTATTCTAAATGTTAATCACTTTAAGGATTGCCAGGAGGCAAATTAGAAGGGGCTCCACTTTTTTACAATCACCCCCTAACGAGCAAGTGCCCATGGCACACCTAGTACGTCATGAAGGACGCTGGCATTCCAGATCTCATAGCACACATAGTACGTTATGCAGGATGCGAAGGATGCTGGCGTTCCAGGTCCCATGGCACACCTAGTACGTCAGAAAGGACTCTAGTGTTCTGGATCCCATGGTACATCTAGTACGACAAAGGATGCTGGCGTTCCAGGTCTCATGGCACACCTAGTACGTCATGAAGGATGCGAAGGATGCTGGCGTTCCAGATCTCATGGTACACCTAGTACGTCATGAAGGACGCTGGCATTCCAGATCTCATGGTACACCTAGTACGTCATGAAGGACGCTGGCATTCCAGATCTCATGGCACACCTAGTACGTCATGAAGGAAACTGGCGTTCCAGGTCTCATGGCACACCTAGTACGACAAAGGATGCTGGCGTTCCAGGTCTCATGGCGCACCTAGTATGTCACAAAGAACGCTGGCGTTCCAGGTATGTCACATAGGCACTGTGAAAGTTAAGGGTCAAGTTTGCTAAAGAAGTCTTCTGCCACAAGACACCTTGCGGTGCTGGAAAACACCTTACATACCGCTGACTGGAAAGGGTCTTCCATGGCCAAAAGGTGTATTATGGCAAAACGCTGTAATGGCGGATCACTGCCGTCCGGTGGGCATAGACAAAACACCAAGCGCAATTAATAGAAAAATAAAGAATTTAATGTGCAAAAATGGTTGTACACAACGAGATAACCGACGCGTTTCGTCCAGGTTATAGGACTTTGTGACTCTTTGACAAAGTCCTATACCTACGTCGAAACTCTCAGATTTCTCTTATGTGTACAACCATTTTTGCACAATAAATTCTTTATTTTTCTATTAATTGCGCTTGGTGTTTTGTCTAGACTCACCGGATGGCAGTGATCCGCCATTACAGCGTTTTTTTCTACTTTAGATTCCAGGCAGGAGCACGCCGAACATGCACATGGTACACAGCCTTTTTACTTAGCATCCGCCCAACTGCGGCATTGTGTTAACACAGTGAGTACTAGCCATTTTTTTTACCCTATAGTGTGTGGGACGCCAGGATTAAGTGAGGGTAGTGGCGGAGAGGTTGTGAGATTGCCATGGGACGTCCTTAACAGTGCGTTCCCCGGCACCTCTGCTTCCCCTTACCACAATTTAGCCCCCGTCCCGATTGTGAGTCCGTTTTCACACGGGTAACTCACAATGCTTAAAGAATGTATTTGGCGTGATCAGTGGCATCATTAGACCTTACAGTTGCAGGTATATTGTTTTCTGCATATTTTGGAGCATCGGGGTCTTTGGAGGATTATTACTCCGTTTTTCGGTATTATGGCAAGATACTGCTTAGTAACCATGGGCTTAAATCTTTCTAAAAAAAAAAGGTACCTGCTACGTGGAACTGATTGAGGACGGGAGAGGGAGGCGTGTGGGGTTTTAGTAGCATGCATAGGGGAGCGGATCCTTACCTCTGCCGAGGAATATCCAGAGGAACATCTGGACTCCAGCTCAGCATCGCTGCGAGGAGAGTGGGAGAAAGGAAAGAGACGAGAGGAGGGGGACGAGAGGAGAGGAAGGAGAGAAGAGGGGGAGAAAGGAAAGAGAGGAGGGGGACGAGAGGAAGGAGAGAAGAGGGGGAGAAAGGAAAGAGACAAGAGGAGGGGAAAGAGAGGAGAGAGACGAGAGGAAGGAGAGAAAATGGGGAACATTATTACATTAGGAATATCCCCCTCCCCTCCCTCAATCTCACCCTGGAGCCCCCAGTCTCACACAGCACCCCCACCCCCAGGAGTCTCCCCCTTATGTCTCACCCAGAAACCCCCCCTCCCCTAGTCTCACCCAGCAGCCCCCGTCTCACCAAACTGCCCCGCCCCTCCACCAGCAGCAACCCCCTCCCCCAGCAACACCCCACTACCCCAGTCTCACCCAGCAAGCTACCCCAGTCTCATCTAGCAGCCCCCTCCCCCCAGTCTCACCCATCGCCCCTCCCCCAGCCTTACCTGTCCGAGTCCAGGGACACGAGCGTTTCATCAAGCGCCTGGCTCAGCGCGGCGTACCCCTTGTTGAACTTCACGGACCTGCGATTAAGGAGAGACGGGGTTCACCAGTGCCAAGTATTCTGACCTTTCACCCCTCCGATGCAATATGGGGGGCGCTTACCTTTTTGGTGCCGATTTCAGTTTGCCGGACGCTCCCAGCATGCCTTTCTTCCTCAGCTTTTCCCGGGCCATATCCCGGTGCCTCTCTGAAAGGAGAACCCCAGGATCGTGTCACCCGGATTGTGTTCAGGAGTTAGGTTACCCCGAGCGAGGTGACCTGCCTTACTAACCCGCCGGATGCAGGACGAGCCCAGCCACGTGCCGAAAAAGTTACCCCTCCCGGGGATGGGATTTCTACTTTCCCTGGCTGTTTAGAGGGGGCGGGAGGAATTAACCCCATCCCTCCTGCAGGGCTGCCGCCCCCCTCCCTCCGGAACTTGCTCAGCCAGATAATCCCGTCCCAGGAACCTGTTTCTCGCAGGGATCACAGAGACGGCAGCGGCCCTCAGAGAGGAAGTCTCGCTCTGCGTCCCACTGACACCCAGTCCGCACCCACGGGGGTCACCGTTGGACCCCCCACCTCTCCCGATGAAGCCGGGCGCTTTCAACTGGATGCCAGACAGCCATTTTGTCTATAACCAGCAACTATTCTCTCATCCGGGACCGCTAACACCATAAAACGGGCTTCTCCGTGCGGCGCTGTGCGCAGAATTCCGTGGGCGCCGTGTCTCGGTGTACAATTTAATGTGGCTGACAAAGTGATTTGACGAATCCCGACACTGGGATCGCGATCACGTTAATCTACTTCAAAGGCTGTACCTCGGCATGCGGTGAAGCACTGTATCACTCCGCACTATCGCACGCAGTGCTGCTTAAACCTGGCCTAAGGGGTTATTGAAGGGTTAATCCCACCGCTGACACCATTTCTAACAGCCCTGCAATGCCGCCTTGTTCTCCCCCACGTTCTACTCTCTTAATAATACACACTGCTGTCCCTGGGACAAGCAAAGGATGGTAGCAGGGGCTGAGGAAACCCCTTTACTGACAGAAGTTTCCCCTCAAAGCTGCACATATTAACCCTTTATATATGGAACAGTGTCTCTCATATCCCCCTCTCCCTTCTCCCCTCTAAGCTGCACATATTAACCCTTTATAATTATATATGTGGACAGTGTCTCTCATACCCCCCTCCTCCCTTCTCCCCTCTAGCTGGCACATATTAACCCGTTATATATGTTGACGCGGCTCTCATATCTCCCCTACACCTCCTCCCCTTCTCCCCTCTAAGCTGCACATATTAACCCTTTATAATATGTGACAGTTCCTTCCTGCCCGTCACACCTTCGCACTTAGGCGGATGGATGGTGGGTGCCCCTGCTCATGAATAGAGGTCCCCGTTCTCCAACGCTGGACCCCCGACTCATCCTCCCACCCTGCCACGCCAAGGAAGGAGCAGATGTTTTAAAGAATACACGGACCAGGAGCCACCACATTTGTTTTAAACCTTTTCACTGCCAGGGAGGTGCCACAAACAGCATGCCCACAATGCCAACGCCCCCGCAGCCCCCAATGATCCCCGCTGTAGGGCCAAGGGCAACCCGCAACAGAACCCCAATGTCTCTCGCTGAGGCCAACAACCCCGCAGAGCCCCCAATGTTCCCGCGCTGACTGGGCCACACACCACCCCGCCTGGCCTCAATTTCCCGGCGCTTATGGCCACCCCCCGCAGAGCCCCCCAATGTCCCGCGCTGAGGGCCAACGCCCCGCAGAGCCCCCATGTCCCCGCGCTGCTGGGCCACTCCCCGCAACCCCCAATGTCCCGCGCTGAGGGCCCAACGCCCCGCAGAGGCCCCCAATGTCCCGCATGAGGGCCAACTCCCGCAATGCCCCCAATGTTCCCGCGCTGAGGGCTCAACACCCCTAGAGCCGCGGCCAATGTCCCTCGCTTAGGGCCAACCCACCGCAGAGCCCCCATGTCCCCCGCGCTGAGGTGGGCCCACCCCGCAGAGCCCCAATGTCCCCGGCGCTGAGCCAACACCACCTCAGAGCCCCCAATATCCCTCACTTGAGGGCCAACACCCCTCAGAGCCCCCATGTCCCGCGCTGAGGGCCAAGCAACGCCCAACAGAGCCCCCCCCAATATCCCCAACTGATGGTCCAACACCCCGCGAGCCCCCAATGTCCCGCTCTGATGGCCAACACCATCCCGGGCAACCCCCAAATTGCCCTAGCTGAGGCCAACACCCCCGCAGAGCCCCAATATCCCGCTTCTGAGGGCCACTCCCCGCATATGCCCCCAACGCTCAGAAAGGTGCCCGTGCCGGGCCACGCGGAGCCATATGACAACAGTGCATATGAATTCACTGGCAGTGTCTGTGTAATTATAGGCAGCCATCTTTAATGTGCCCTCACAGCAAAGGAATGTTTTCAAGGAAACCACTTTCATCACTGCTCATCCAAGCCCCGCAGTGGGATTCTGGGACTGATCCTTTCCCCAGTAATCTCACCACCGGCCAATATTCATTCATAAGAATCTGCATTACCCCTGGAGCGCCTTCCCTGCCTCCCCCACTCACCTCGCTGCCTATCCCCGGCCCGGCTCCGGTGTCCCCTCCTTCCCTCAGGCCTCCATCCAGCTGTCCATGCCCGCGTGCGACAATCTGGTGAGGGGAAAGGAGCCAATCGGGGATCCCAGCGCTAAAGCAATGTGACCCTGTGGTTGACGACCTACGCTCCTCCGTGCGGTGTGTGGTGCGCCATCTTGGTTGTGGCGCAACTGGCACTCCCCAATCTCTCCCGTTTTACTATAAAGTCTTCTAACATAATCCGCCGGTAACGCCTGCGGCTGTTGCTATGGTGACGGTGGTCGAATACATGAATGTCAGATGCGGCATGTTTGGTTGGAGAGGCGTTAAAGGGACTTTAAGGGTCAGTCCCCCCCTCAAAAGTGTACTAATGCATGGCAGTGACAGGGTTAAGGGGTGTCAGTCCCTGCCTGGGGACAAAGTGTTAGCAAATGGATGGCAGACAGGTTAAGGGTCAGTCCCCTCCTAGTTGCAAAGTGTACTAAAGGCAGTGGACGGTTAAGGGGTCAGTCCCTCCTAGGGGCAAAAGCGTACTAATGCAGTGACATGGTTAGGGGTCAGTCCCGTCCTAGGGGCAAAGGCGTACTAATGTCATGACAGGGTTAAGGGTCAAGTTTCCCTCCTAGGGCAAAGCGTACTACTGGCGTTGACAGGGTTAAGGGTCAGTCCCTCCTGGGGGCAAAGCGTACTAATTGCAGGGCATAGTTAAGGGGTCAGTCCCCCTCCTGGGGGCAAAGTGTACTAATGGCATTGACATGGTTAAGGAGTCAAGTCCTCCCATTGCACATGTCCAGGGGTGCGCAAACTTTATTTGCTGCACCCCCCCTTGCCTGTCTCCTCTGTCGGTGCACCTCCTCTTACGTCATTCTGCGTCATGCAGCCCAGGGTCATGTGACATCACGTACCAACCGTGGCAACCCGTACATCAACGACTCCCCGCTTTGTCATTGACAACACTCCGTTGCCATGGTTTATGCCCTGCTGAAGCCGCCGAACCTGTGGTAGTAGAGGTTTACAGAGGCCTTTGTCGATTCCCCCGGCTTTCATTTAAAGTCCCTTGTGTAGAGAGCGTGGGACATGCACTGCCTGCCTCCCCCCCCCCCCCAAAAAAATGAAAGATGCCACGCACCGCTGAAGTTGTACTAATATTCACAAAACAGGGAGCGTGGGATTTGTACTAGGAGTAGAGGAAACGAAGGAAAAAACTTGCCTATAGTAGTACAGAAGTATCAGTTGGGAGTATCCTATGGTTGTAACTCTCCTATTTTACTCACAAACGAGCAATTTCAAGGGCATACCAAAACTGTGCAGGTGTAGTACCATCGCAAATCACGTCGTTCCCGATCACTGAAAAAGGAAAGCCAATGATTCGTGCAGTAAAAAATGTTAATAGAAAGGGTATTTATAAACCCAAACAAGAATGTCCCCTCCAAATTTTGAGGCTTACATCAAACAAAAACAGCTTTAAAAGCAATAATACAGCTCAGATCGGCCAACTCCCGCAAGCGAGGCGAGTCTCGCTCACCACAACTTCGCAGGGCTGTGTCGTGCGAGACATCGCTTCCGATCTGGTAGCACCACTTTGGCAACTGGGATGACGCTCGGCTCCTGAGTCCCTCTGTGGCTGCAGCACACAACAACGTTTCACTTCAAGGCACTTCGTCAGGAGTTCCTACCGTCTAACGTATTAGTGGCATAAATTACGGGGTCAGTCTCCCCTAGATGGCAAAGTTGTAACCAACTGGCAAGTACATTTTTTAGGGTCATTTCTTTTAAGGACCGCTGTACACCCACATGAATGAAAATTCCTCGCTGCACTAAAAGAAAAAAAAGTTCAATTGCAAGTCACTGTCAACAAAACACGCTGAAAGATTGAGTTTTGATCATATTCCTGAAAAGTCTCTGCAGAAAATAGTCACAAAAATAATCTTATTTACTGGGGTGACTGTAACGTCATTTAACCAACCACGACGTCGGCCTGATTCGGAGAGGCAAGGCGTCCCTTATCAAGTCAAGCTTTTTTTTCGGAGACTGTGCCGTGGACAGCAAGAACGGTGTCGCTGACCCTGGATATAATAGACACTCTCATTCATTTATTTATTTGAGTATATTTGCAAACAACTATATCATGCTTTCACAATCAGCTACAAGCTGGGTACTGATTTAACAATCTCAGACAAACATCTGAAGAGGTATTATCCTATACCCGGTGACCAACTGAGCATATAATGACATTTTTCCTCCAGTGTGGAGGGAGGGGTAACTACACACACCCACTATTGGGGTTTTCTCTAAGGTTTCAATATAGACCTACACTACAGAATTTTTCTACCCAGCTCTTGTGTCAAGATAAGATTTTATATATATATATATATAGGTATATATATATAGCATATAATATATCATATAATATATATCAATTATCGGATATAAAATACAGAAGCCTTCAGCATGTTTGTTCACGCTTCTACCAGCCAAAGAGCTGAAAAACATGGACTTACCTTCTTTACCCAAAGCTTGTGGAAGTGTACCTCCAAGTGTTAAACCCAAGTGATCTAGTTACTATATATGGCTCTGGTGGAGGGTCTATTATACCCACCCCCACTTATCGTGGGTTTCAGGTGACCAAATTCTATTATGAAAGGTTATACAATACATGCTTCTTTGTCACCCTCCAAGGAACATTTATAGGTGGTGTCACTTATCTCCTAACATCAATCTGATATTGATATATAGTATAAACAGGCATTATTATCACATAAGGACAATGGGAAAGTTGAAATAAACACAACATTTTTGTGGGAGAACTTTATTTAATAGTTCTTCACGTGCTGGTTATCTCTTCCTTTACTACCACCTTGCGCGTTTCACTCTCCGAATTTTTATATTTTGTGTTTACTTGTTTGTTTTGTCTGGCCACCATCCCTCACAAAGCCTATAATTTTTAATTTTTATAATAAAATTGATTTTTACTTACTTGGGTGTTCTTTGTGCATTCAAACGGGATCCTTTTCCTATCTCTTTCTGAAAGCTGATGGCTGTGAAATAACACATTGTAAGCGCCAAAAATTCCGAGCATTTTCTGTAATAATGAATAATCCCGAATTTTAACCATCAGAGAGCAGGGATTTCAATAATGCCTGGAATTTTACTACTTTAGCCGATAATCACACTATTAACAACATCAATTAAAACCATGGGCCCCCTTTTGTATAACAGTCCTCCACTGTCCGTTTTATTTTTTTTGACATGTTTTCCCAACGTTTGAGCCTACTGTCCCCGTCCTCCCAAAAGCTCAACACTATGTTTGCTAAACCGCCTCCCCAGACCCTCAGGTCAATACTATTCCAAGCCTCCCACATTTATCAATCAGTCCACTTCCTGCTAGCCCCTCTTCAATCCCCACGTTCCCTGTTGCATCTTCTCCGTAGAAAGTGGGTTCACCAGTTAAATACTGTTTACTCTTTGCCGATACTAGAATATCCAGCACATGCCTCCAAAGTATTTTCCAGACACACAGTAAGAAGAAAATAAATTCAAAGGTGGCAGTGAATAAATGGTCAAAGTATGCTGGACTTGCGTGGCCTGTCTCTGGAATAACATAGGCCGACAGCTTACTCACATAACGCTGGAGCAAGAGTGGTGCAGGACCTAGTCCTCCACGGCCGCGGTGCAACAGGCCAGTATTGGGATCTCCCTGCTCCGCACTGGGGGCTCAATCAGTGGCTGTTGCCTTGTCAGAGGCAAGGGATATCCTTACAAGGGGTGGACCTGAGCTGGGAGGGTCTTGGGTGGGGACGTGGGCTGCGTGGACCTGTGATGTAATGTGTCACCCCACCAGTAGCGCTGCTTTGTCATCTCTCTTGCCGAGCGAAATGCCAACCACGCAGCCGATTAAATGAAGCCACTTTGGTGGGCGTTTGTTTTTCTGCCGCAGGACTTAGTTTGGCGTTACGCCATCACTGAATTTGGAAACCCTTGTATGCCGTCTATATCTGTAGGATCCTAGGGTGGTCGTGCACACGCCGACTATACGGACTAGCAAGGACCGGAGAAAACCACGCGGGACAAATTTATTTGCCGAAGATGTCATGCGAGTGGGGCCAGGTAATCGCTGTGCAAAGGAGGGAGACAACGGAAAGCACGTAGAATCCAAATGCTATGCCAACAAATGCACGATGCGTTCCCACAGTGCATGCTTATTTAATGGGTTCAGATACAAAAAAATACACCCAAAGTACGCTTTTCGACTTACAGTCCCCCCCTTTTCTCCAAGGTGAATACAATACTTACCCCCCTGGATTTTATTTATTGAATTACATGCACCTCGGTGCCAAATCGCGGCACTTCCGCATCGATCACGTATGCGGGGTGAGCGTCAAGCGTCATCGTCGTGGTGGTGTGTCATCTCACGCATGGGGTTATCTCGACTTGGACATGACACATGAGCCTATCCAGGGAACTAGTGAAGCATGAGGGCGTGGTCGCCCAATTGCCCTGGAACTGTGTCACATGCTTGTCAATGTGAAGCTTAACCGTAAGGGTGGTGACGTCATTTCACGTCACGCCAGATTAATGTATGACTGGGGAGGTGTGGATGGGGTGGTAGGAAAAAAACTTATAAAAAAAAAAAAGCTTATGTAGGATTAACACACACTGGACCAAAGGGGGAAGCTTCAAGAGGTAAACTTATTCTTGAAAGGAATGAAAAAAAAAACATAACGAATTGGTTATAAAAAGAGGCAACGGGTTAAAAAAAACAATAACGTGTTAACAGTATTAAAATGAACAACCTTTGATATTGGGTATTGTTTCATAAATCGTGTACGCTGGGTGTGCATGGGTTGTGGGATTTACACTTAGTATATGTATTATAAATGGCAAGAAACGTACAGAAATATATTCACTATTAGATTTGCTTTTTTGAATCAACCCAAAAAATTGGGCCCCCCGCTGAGGTACAAGCTGGGGGGAACATAGTGGTGAACTGTGATAGCGCCGCAATTGGTTAATGATAATTGTAAATCCTGATCTTAATTCGTATAAGGATAGCGTAGTAGGCGAGGTATTAGTGGGGGGCAATTAATATCAGATCTAGAATATAGGAACCTAATTGTGGAGGGCAACATCAAGTACGTAGTTTGCAAATTGATTTGGTCACTCTGTAAAGGGACAATCTGTAGATAGTATTTAAAATATTTAATAATGATCGGTGTCGGTTTTGAGAATGGGCGTCACAGGTCTCATATTGATACACAAATATCCTCGCTGTCTCCTCTATATACGACGGTTGTTGTAGTCCCTGATGCGAGCTTACTCTGTGTCCTCAATGTGCTATGCTTAGGCCTCTTTCCACGACAGTTGTCCTTCAAAGTCTGCTCTCGTCCGTCGGAAGGTGTGCACATTATTCTCACAATCAGGATCTGAGTGCAACACCTCGAAGAAAGACATATGAAGTATGGGAACAGTCAGTAATCAACAGAGAACCCATAGCCCCAATCGGAATTAAACGTAGGATCCGTTCTGTGAAGTATGAAAAATCCAATCTAGTTCTCTCTTGTTCAGACGACAACAACCGGATTGAAGATTGCCAGCTCGATGCCCCATCTCAATGGGAATGGTACAGTGCTATACCTGGCAGGTTTAATGGTTAACCAAAGGCCCAAGCTACAATGTTAAATGATTGGACACGGGTGACTGGTATCTTGTTTGTGCAATATGCCGCAACTGTTCTAATATAAACGAACTTTGAGACATCTTATAGTGCGGCTGACATATGCTTTGCCACAACAGCCACATTTGAGCAGGTACAGACCAGCGGGAACAACACCACCAACGATGAGTGGTGTCACAGTTAATAAGACTTCAATTCAACGCGAAGGCTATTTGTTGTTAGTTGAGAATTAAATGAATAAATTCGAGTCAGTTTGATTCCAAATTTAGCCAATTGTGACAGGTTGTTGAAACCACCAATGAGTTGTTCAACCGCTGGGTTAAACTTTTGACTATACTGAGGGGTTTACGGAATCGGGAGGGAGAAACTGCTGCAGAGACATAGTAGCTATTGGTTTTGATCGCACTGCATAGCGCGGCAACTAGGTAAACAATCATGACCCTCCTCATAAATGATGTAGTAATTGTGATGGCTGCTGCAGGGAGGCCACGCCCAATGTTTCTAGGATCCTTGGACATAGAGTGTGTTTGATATCTTGCTTGAGCTTATTACTGTTTTTGGAACAATCAAGAGGTGATTGGAATTATTGTCAATTTTTCTGTTTTTTCCTCCCTGTCCAAATGAGAGTAGTCCTCTCAGTGAGCTCATGACAAGCTTGAGCTTCTGCAATGCTTTATTAAGATCTTCTATTGTAGCCGGCCCCGTAAGCTTCAAAACCCACCGATGGGCAGTGTCAAAAGGATTATGATATAAAAATCTTCATTGGGGTGTGGTCCAATGTTCGTTTAATCGTATAATAGTAGGGACTTATTGGGAATTGCCCCTAATGAGTAGTTAATGGCACTGTCAGCACGTAGCAGTGTAATTACGTGAGTTTGATTGCCGATAAACATGGTAGGGATAATTTTTGTGGGAATGGAAAAGGGGGGGGTGCATAAGCAATTAAATAAAAATAAGTCTAAGAAGTGAATATGGTAGAAAGGCATACTTATGCCGGTGAACAAATTTTTGATTTAAGGAAGTGATGATCATTAAGGGTGCTCAATAAATAAAAGAGTGAGTGTTCATTCCCGGTAAGAGTGAGTGTTCATCGCCCCATATTCCAAATCAAAATAAATCGGCAATGGTAATGGTTCGTTTTGGGTGTAAGAGAACAATGGGTGATAAGGATGCTAAAGGGGGGATGTGGTGAGCGTGTTGTACATGTGGCGATCTTCTGGGCTGACAGTGTTCAAATGTGTGAGGGGTAGGTGACTCCTTTAATACGGGGTTAGGAAGAGGGGGGAAAGGGAAGTAAAGAGGCCCAAATTGCGCCCTTTTCTACAATCAGACATTTGCAGTGTTTGCTGTATTATCTAGAGGTAATCTCCATTTCTCATAATCTACTGCTCTGTGGCGCTTATCTGGCCTTCACAGCAGGCAGACTACAACAACGGGTGTTCCAGCCAAGTGCGAATTAGTCCAGGTCCCGTACTTGTGTCCTTTCCGATTCTCCCTCCCCACAAATAGGCACAGTTTTATGTTACACACAAGCAAAATGTGACTACGCTCTGGTATACCAAGACTGTCGGTAAAGAGGGATCGGAGGCGAGAGGTGGTGTCCTCGCAGATCTGCATGTTGGGGTACTTTTGGCCGTTTGGGACTGTTCCCTCCCGTTCCTTTTCCGGTTCCCGGTGCAGGGGCGGCGGGGCTCGCCGGGGACTGTTCCCCCCTCCCCCCCTCTAAGCTGCACATATTAACCCTTTATATATGTGACAGTGTCTCTCATACCCCCCTCTCCCTTCTCCCCTCTAAGCTGCACATATTAACCCTTTATATATGTGACAGCGGCTCTCATATCCCCCTCTCCCTTCTCCCCTCTAAGCTGCACATATTAACCCTTTATATCTGTGACAGTTTCCTTCACATGCCCGTCACACTTACGCAGCTTAGCCTGGATGGTGGGCCCCTTGCTCATGAGATAAGGTCCCCTCTTCTCCACGCTGGGACCCCCGGACTCCATCCTCGCCACCTGCCCAAGGAGGAGAGCAGATGTTAAAAAGAATACACGGACCAGGAGGCCACACACATTTGTTAACCTTTTCACTGCCAGGGAGGGCCACAAAACAGCATGCCACACAGAGCCAACGCCCCGCAGGGCCCCCAATGTCCCGCGCTGAGGGCCAAGGGCAACGCCCAACAGAGACCCCAATGTCTCTCGCTGAGGGCCAACACCCCGCAGAGCCCCCAATGTCCCGCGCTGAGGGCCAACACCCCGCAGCTGAGGGCCAACGCCCCGCAGAGCCCCCAATGTCCCGCGCTGAGGGCCAACGCCCCGCAGAGCCCCCAATGTCCCGCGCTGAGGGCCAACACCCCGCAGAGCCCCCAATGTCCCGCGCTGAGGGCCAACGCCCCGCAGAGCCCCCAACGCCCAGAGGGCCCCGTGCCAGGGCCAACGCGGAGCCATATGACAACATGCAGAGGAATGCACTGCAGGGTCTGTGTAATAGAGGCAGCCATCTTTAATGTGCCCTCACAGCAAAGGTATGTCAAGCCACTTTCAGCACTGCTCTCCAAGCCCCGCAGTGGATTCTGGGATCTGTAGTCTTTCCCCAGTAATCTCACCGCACAATATTCATTCATAAGAATCCCATTAACCCCTGGAGCGCCTTCCTGCCTCCCCCACTCACCTCGCTGCTCTCCCCGGCCCGGGCTCCGGTGTCCCCGTCTGTCCCAGGCTCCATCCAGCTGTCACAGGCCCCGGCGACAAGCTGGGAGGGGAAGGGAGCCAATCGGAAGCCAGCGCTAAAGCCATGTGACCCTGTGGTTGACGACCACGCCTCCGGGCGGTGTGGGGTGGCCGCCATCTTGGTTGTGGCGGAAACTGGCACTCCCCATCCCGTTTTACTAGAAAGTCTTTACATCCGCCGTGAACCTGCTGCTGTTGCTATGGTGACGGTGTCAAGGACATGAATGTCAGATGCGGCCATGTTTTGGTTGGCAGAGGAGTTAAAGGGACTTTAAAGGGTCAGTCCCTCAAAGTGTACTAATGGCAGTGACAGGGTTAAGGGGTCAGTCCCTCCTGGGGACAAAGTGTACAAATGGCAGTGACAGGGTTAAGGGGTCAGTCCCTCCTAGTTGCAAAGTGTACTAATGGCAGTGACAGGGTTAAGGGGTCAGTCCCTCCTAGGGGCAAAGCGTACTACGGCAGTGACGTGACATGGTTAGGTTGTCAGTCCCACCGTCCTAGGGGCAAAAGATGCGTACTAATGGTCGTGCAGGGGTTTAAGGTGGGTCAGTTTCCCTCCTAGGGCAAAGCGTACTACTGGCGTTGACAGGTTAAGGGGTCAGTCCCTCCTGGGGGGCAAAGCGTACTAATGGCAGGACATAGTTAAGGGGTCAGTCCCCCTCCTGGGGGCAAGTGTACTAATGGCAATGACAGGGTTAAGGAGTCAAGTCCCAGTCCCATTGCAAGTAGGGGGACCATTTGTCACGCCATGACCTTTATGCTTCGCCTGCATCATTACCCCGTCCCGCCTGTCTCCCAGTCAGGTGCTCCAACCCCTTTCTCTTCTCGCAGTCATAGCAAGCCACAGGGTCATGACGACAACCACGTGCAGCTTATCTATCCCCCAGGGTCCAAACTTGCGCAACCCCCCTGCCTGTCCGCTGTAACCCCTCTATTATCTGCTCACACCTGGTCATTACAAGTACCGTGCCCGGACCGCTCGTGTGTCATTTGACACCCCGTTGCCATGGGTTCTATGCATCCTGCTGAAGCCGCCGAACTTGTAGTAGGGTTTACAGAGGCCTTTGTGGCGATTCCCCCGCTTCCATCATTTAAATCCCTTGGGGTAAGAGCGTGGGACCTATGCAACTGCCCTGCCTCCCCCCCCCCCCAAAAAAAAAGTGCTCACGCACGCGCTAAGGTTAACTAATATTCACAAAACAGGGAGACGGGGGGATTGTACTATGGAGATGAAAAGAGAAAAAACTGGCCTAGAGTAGTACAGTAAAGGATCAGTGAGTATCCTATTGGTTGTAACTCTCCTATAGTTTACTCACAACCGAGCAATTTCAAGGCATATCCAAAACTGTGGCAGTGTAGGGGTACCAACCAGCGCAAATCACCGTGTCCATCACTGAAAAGGAAACAATGATATGGTGCAGTAGGTAATAGAAAGGTATTTATAAACCCAAACAAGATGTCCCTCCAAATTTGGAGGCTTACATCAAAACAACATTTAAAAGGCAATAATCAGCTCAGATCGGCAACTCCCGCAAGCGAGGCGATCTCGCGCTCTCACCACAACTTCGCAGGGCTGTGTCTGCCGATGACAATCGCTTCCGGATCTGGTAGCAACTTGGCAACTGGATGTACGCCTCTCCTGAGTCTCTGATGGGCGGCAGCACACAACAACTTTCACTTCAGCACTTCGTCAGGATTCACTACCTCTAACGTACTAGTGGCAGAATTAAGGTCAGTCTCCCCTAGAGGCAAAGTGTAACCAATTGCAGTACATGTTAGGGGGGGTCATTTCTTTTAGGACTGCTGGTACACCCACATGAATGAAAATTCCTCTGCACTAAAAGAAAAAAAAGTTCAATTGCAATCACTCAGCAAAATCACCTGAAATGAGTTTTTTGATCATATCTGAAAGAATCTCTGCAGAAATAGTCACAAAAAATCTTATTTACATGGGGTACGTGTGACGTCAGTTATACCAGCCGACGTCGGCTGATTCGGAGAGCAAGGCTCCCTTTCAAAGTCAAGCGTTTCTGAGACTGTAGCCGTGGACAGCAAGAACGCGCTGACCTGGATATAATACACTCTCATTCATTTATTTATTTAGTATATTTTGCAACAACGTATATCTATGCTTTTCAATCAGCTACAGAGCTGGGTACTTGGATTTAACATCTCAGACAAACATCTGAAGAGGTATATCCTAGTAACCCAATACCACAGAGCATATAATACATTTACTCCAGTGTTGGAAGGGGTAACTACCCCACCCACGTATTGGTTTTCTAAGTTCTAATATAGACCTACTCAGAATTTTCTTACCCAGCTCTTGTGTTCCTAAGATTTTATATATATATGATATATATAATAATATATATATATATATAATATATATATATATAATATATCAAATACAGAAGCTTCAGCATGTTTGTTCACGATTCTAACCAGCCAAAGAGCTGAACACTGGACTTACCTTCATTTACCCAAAGCTTGTGGGAAGTGTACCTCCAAGTTTACCCAAGTGAGTCTAGTTACTATATATGGTCGTTGGTGGAGGGGCTATTATACCCACCCACTTATCTGGGTTTCAGGTTGACAATTCTATTATGAAGGTTATCACGCTTCTTTGTCACCCTCCAAGGACATTTATAGGTGGTGTACTATATATCCTAACATCAATCTGATATTGATATATCAGTATACAGGCATTATTATCACATTAAGGACAATAGGAGTTGAAATAAACACAACATTTTTGTGGGTAGAAACTTTATTTTAATAGTTCTATCAAGTGCTGGTTATCTGCTCCTTTACTACCCTTGCGATTCACTCTCCGAATTTTTATATTTTGTGTTTACTTGTTTGTTTTGTCTGTCCACCATCCCTCACACCTATATTTTAATTTATTATAATAAAATTGATTTTTAATTAATTGGGTGTTCTTTGTGCCACATTCAAACGGGATCCTTTTCTATCTCTGTATCTGAAAGCTGATTGGCTGGAAATAAACACATTGTAAGCTGCAAAAATTCCGAGCATTTGCTGAATGAATAATGCCCGAAATTTTAACCAATCAGAGAGCAGGGATTTCAATAATGCCTGGAATTTTACTACTTTAGCCTATAATCACTATTAACACACATCAATTAAACCAATGCTGTATGAACATGTCTCCACTGGCCGTTTATTTTTTTTGACATGTTCCAACGTTTGAGCCTCTGTCCCCTCCTCCCAAAAGCTCAACACTATTTTTGCTATACCCCCTCCCCAGACACTCAGGTCAATAATATTCCAAGCCTCCCACATTTATCAGTTCCACTTCCTGCTAGCCCCTCTTCAATCCCCACGTTCCTGTTGCATCTTCTCCGTAGAAAGTGGGGTTCCCCCAGTTAAATACTGTTACTCTTGCCATACTAGAATATCCAGCACATGCCTCCAAAGTAAGTTTTCCAGACACACAGTAAAAGAAAATAAATTCAAAAGGTAGTCAGTGAATTAAATGGGGCAGCAGTATGCTGGACTTGCAGTGGCCTGTCTCGGGTCAGACTACACAGCTTACTCAGACCTGTAACGCGGGAAGAGTGGTGCAGACTCTAGTCCTCACGGCCGCCACAGGCCAGGTATTGGGATATCCCTGCTCCGCACTGGGGCTCAATCATGTGCTGTTGCCTGTGTCAAGGCAAGTATTCCTTAAAACCTGAGCTGGGAGGGTCTTGGGGACTGGGGCTGGCTACCTGTGATGTAATGTGTCACCCACACCAGTAGCGCTGCTTTGTCATCTCTCTGGCCGAGCGAAATGCCACCACGCAGCCGATTAAAGAAGCCACTTGTGGTGGGCGTTTGTGTGTCTGCACGCAGGACTTAGATTGCGGTACGCCATCACTGAATGGTTGAAACCCTTGTATGCGTCTATCTGTAGGAATCCTAGGTTGGTGCGTTGCGACAAGCCACTATAAACGGACTAGCAAGGAACCGGAGAAACACACCACAAATTTATTTGCCGAGATGTCATGCGAGTGGGCCTAGGTAATCTCTGTAGCAAAGGAGGGGAGAAAACGGAGCACTAGTAATCCGAAGGCTATGCCAAAAATGCAAGGATGCGTTCCCCACAGTGCATGCTTATTTAAGGTCGATACAAAAAAGATACACCCCAACGCGTTTCGGACTATACAAGTCCTTTTCTCAAGGTGAAAAATACTTACCCCCCTGGAGTGTTATTTATATGAATTACCATGCACCTCTTTGCCAATCGCGGCACTTCCGCATCGATCACGTATCGTAGCGTCAAGCGTCACTCGCGTGGTGGTGCTGTCATCTCACTCATTAGGTTATCTCACTTACATGACCAGGCCCCTATCAGGGAACGAGTGAAGCATGAAGGCCGTGTCCCAAGTTGCCCTGAACTGTGTCCACATGCTTTGTCCAATGTGAGAGTCTTAACCGTAAATGGGTGTACGTCATCACGTCACGCCAGATGAGGATGACTGGGAGGTGTATAGTGAAAAAAAAACTTAAAAAAAAAAAAAGAACTTATTAGGATACACACACTCCAAGGGGGAACATCAAGGTAAACTTAATGAAGAATTAAAAAGACATAACAATTGTTATAAAAAGACAAACATTTAAAAAAACAATAACTGTTAACATTATTAAATGAACAACCTTTGATATTGGGTAGTCTCTACACACAGTGCTACCCGATTCACTTTCCCCGCAGACTGGGCCTCACCCACATACTACACCAAATGCCACACTTCAAAACCCTCCGACCCCATCCCCGCAGGGGCCCCCATTCCCCAGCGCTGAGGGGGCAAGGGCCAAGGGCACTCCCACAGAACCCCAATGTCTCTCGCTGAGGTCCACACCCCGCAGATCCCCCAATGTCCAGCGCTGAGCCACCCCCTGGCCTCATTTCCCGCAGCACCCCCGCAGAGCCCCCCATGTCCCGCGCTGAGGGCCAACGCCCCGCAGAGCCCCCGCCATGTCCCGCGCTGAGGGCCAACCCCCGCAATCCCCCAATGTCCCTCGTCTAGGGCCAACGCCCCCGCAGAGGCCCCCAATGTCCCGCATGAGGGCAACCGCCACGCAATCCGCCCCAAGTTCCCGCCTGAGGGCTCAACACCCCTAAGCCCGGCCAATGTCCCGCTCCTTAGGCACAACCAACACGACAGACCATTCCCCCGCGCGAGTGGCCACCCCGCAGAGATGTCCCCGGCGTGGCCAACACCACCTCAGCCGCCCCCAATATCACCCGTACTTAAGGGCCAACACCCCCAGACCCCCATGTCCCCGCTGAGGGCCACACCCCAACGAGCCCCCCCAATATCCGCAACTGATGGTCCACACCCCCGCGAGCCCCCAATTGTCCCGCGTCTGATGGGCCAACACCACCCGGGCAATCCCCCCAAATTCCCGCAGCTGAGGCCAACACCCCGCAGAGCCCCAATTCCCGCTCTGAGGGCCCACAACCCCTTCAGAGCCCCCAAGTCCCATCGCTGGCCACCCGCAGAACATCCGCGCTGACCCGGCCGACGCCCAGCCCACGCCCGGGAGCCATATGACCAGTACAACAGCGAGCAATGAACCTGCGTGTCTGTTGTAATAGTAGGCGCCATCTTATAATGTGCCCTCACAGCAAAGGTAATTTTTCAAGGAAACCACTTTCAGCACTGCTCTCCAACCCCGCATGGGATTCTGGGACTGTAGTCCTTTCCCCAGTAATCTCACCGACCGCAATATCATTCATAAGAATCCGCATTAACCCCTGGCAGCGCCTTCCCTGCCTCCCCCCTCCACTCGCTGCTCTATCCCCGCCCGGCTCCGGTGTCCCCTCTTTCCCAGGCTCCACCAGCTTCAACATGCCCCGGCGACAATCTGGTGAGGGAAGGAGCCAATCGGGACCCAGCGCTAAAGCAATGTGACCCTGTGGTTGACGACCTACCTCCTCCGTGCGGTGTGTGGTGCCGCCATCTTGGGGTTGTGGCGAACTGGCACTACCCCACCTCCCGTTTTACTAAGAGTCTTTAACATATCCGCCGGTAACCCTGCTGGCTGTTGCTATGAGTGACGGTGGTCGAAGACTTGAATCTCAGTGCGGCATTTTATGGTTGGAGAGGGTTAAAGGGACTTTAAGGTCAGTCCCCCCTCAAAAGTGTCCTAATGCATGGCAGTGACAGCGGTTCACAGGGGTCAGTCAGTCCCCCTGGGGACAGTTGTACAAATGGATGACAACAGGTTAGGGTCAGTCCCTCCTAGTTGCACAATGTACTAAGGCATGGACAGGTTAAGGGGTCAGTCCTCTCCTAGGTGCAACAACGTACTAATGGCAGTGACAGGGTTAGGGGTCATCCCTCCTAGGGGCAAAGCGTACTAATGGAGTCCGTGACAGGGTTAAGGTCAGTCCCCTCCTAGGGCAAAAGCTGCGCAAAGCGTACTAATGGCAGTGACAGGGTTAAGGGGTCAGTCCCTCCTGGGGGCAAAGCGTACTAATGGCAGTGACAGAGTTAAGGGGTCAGTCCCTCCTGGGGGCAAAGTGTACTAATGGCAGTGACAGGGTTAAGGAGTCAGTCCCTCCTCATTGCAAAGTGTACCAGGGGTGCGCAAACTTTATTTGCTGCACCCCCCCTGCCTGTTCTCCTCTGTCGGTGCACCCCCCTCTTACGTCATGCTGCGTCATGACACCGCAGGGTCATGTGACATCACGTTACCGTGGCAACCGTGACATCACGACTCCCGCTGTGTCATTTGACACCCCGTTGCCATGGTTATGCATGCTGAAGCCGCCTGAACCTTGGTAAGTAGAGGTTACAGAGGCCTTGTGCGATTCCCCCGGCATTTCATTTAAATCCCTTGGGGAAGAGCGTGGGACCTATGCAACTGCCCGTGCTCCCCCCCCCCCCCAAAAAAAAAATCTCACGCACCGCTGAAGTGTACTAATATTCACAAAACAGGGGAGCGGGGGGATTTGTACTATGGAGAAGGAAAAGAGAAAAAACTGGCCTAGAGTAGTACAGTAAGGATCAGTGAGTATCCTATGGTTGTAACTCTCCTATATTTACTCACAAACCAGCAATTTCAAAGGGCATATCCAAAACTGTGGCAGGTGTAGGTACCAGCGCAAATCACTCGTTCCGATCACTGAAAAAGGAAAGACAATGATAGTGCAGTAGGTAATAGAAAGGGTATTTATAAACCCAAACAAGATGTCCCTCCAAATTTGAGGCTTACATCAAAACAGCATTTAAAAGCAATAATACAGCTCAGATCGGCAACTCCCGCAAGCGAGGCGAGTCGCGCTCACCACACTTCGCAGGGCTGTGTCTGCCGATGACATCGCTTCCGGATCTGGTAGCAGCCACTTGGCAACTGGGATGACGCTCTCTCCTGAGTCTCTGATGGGGCTGGCAGCACACAACACGTTTCACTTTCAAGCAGCTTCGTCAGGAGTTCACTACCTCTAAACGTACTAGTGGCAGAATTAAGGGGTCAGTCTCCCCTAGAGGCAAAGTGTACCAATGGCAGTAACATGTTTTAGGGGGTCATTTCTTTTAGGACCTGCTGTACAACCACATGAATGAAAATTCCTCCTGCACTAAAAGAAAAAAAAGTTCAATTGCAAGTCACTCAGCAAAATCACCTGAAAATTGAGTTTTGATCATATTCATGAAGAATTCTCTGCAGAAATAGTCACAAAATAAATCTTATTTACATGGGGTACGTGTGACGTCAGTTAACCAGCGACGTCGGCTGATTCGGAGAGGCAAAGGCGTCCCTTTCAAGTCAGAGCGTTTCGGAGACTGTAGCCGTGGACAGCAAGAACGCGCTGACACTGGATATAATACACTCTCATTCATTTATTTATTTGGAGTATATTTGCAAACACGTATATCTATGCTTTCAATCAGCTACAGAGCTGGGTACTGGATTTAACATCTCAGACAAACATCTGAAAGAGGTATATATCCTAGTACCACCCAACTGAGCAGATAATTACATTTTACTCAGTGGTGGAGGGGTAACTACACCCACCCACTTATTTGGGTTTTCTAGGTTCTAATATAGACCTACAGAATTTCTTACCACCACTCTTTGTTCCTAGAGGATTTTCTATATATTATTGATATATATAATAATATATAATATATATATAGTATATATATACTATATATAAAATACAGAAGCTTCAGCATGTTTGTTCACGATTCTAACCAGCCAAAGAGCTGAAACTGGACTTACACTTCATAACCCAAAGCTTGTGAAGTGTACCTCCAAGTTTACCCAAGTGAGCTAGTTACTATATGGCTCAGTGGTGAGAGGGCTATTATACCCACCCACTATCTGGTTTCAGGTTGACACATTCTATTAGGAAGGTTATACGCTTCTTGTCACCCTCCAGGGACATTTAAGGTGGTGTACTATATATCCTAACATCAATCTGATATTGATATATCAGTATAACAGGCATTATTATCACATTAAGGACAATAGGGATTGAAATAAACACACATTTTTGTGGGTAGAAACTTTATTTAATAGTTCTATCAAGGGCTGGTTATCTGCTCCTTTACAACCCTTGCGATTTCACTCTCCGAATTTTTATATTTGTGTTACTTGTTTGTTTTGTCTGGCCACCATCCCTCACACACTATTTTAATTTTATTATTAAATTGTTTTAATTATTGGGTGTTCTTTGTGCCACATTCAAACGGGATCCTTTTCTTCTCTCGTATCTGAAAGCTGATTGGCGGAAATACACCTTGTAAGCTGCAAAAATTCCGAGGCATTTTCTGAATGAATATGCCCGAATTTTAACCAATCAGAGAGCAGGGATTTCAATAATGCCTGGAATTTTACTGACTTTAACCTATAATCACTATCCACACATCAATTAAACCAATGCTGTATAACATGTCTCCGCTGCCGTTTATTTTTTTTGACATGTTTCCAACGTTTGCACTCTGTCCCTCCTCCAAAAGCTCAACACTATTTTGCTATAACCCCTCCCAGACACTCAGTCAATAATATTCCAGCCCCCACATTTATCAGTTCCACTTCCTGCTAGCCCCTCTTCAATCCCCACGTTCCTGTTGCATCTTCGCCTAGAAAGTGGGGTTCCCCCAGTTAAATACTGTTACTCTTGCCATACTAGAATATCCAGCACATGCCTCCAAAGTTAAGTTTTCCAGACACACAGTAAAAGAAAATAAATTCAAAAGGTGTCGTGAAATTAAATGGGCGCAGTATGCTGGACTTGCAGTGGCCTGTCGCTGGTCAGAGCGACAGCTTACTCATACCTGGAACGCAAGAGTGGTGCAACTCTAGTCCTCAACGGCCGCCAACAGGCCAGGTATTGGGGATATCCCTGCTCCGCACTGGGGGCTCAATCAGTGGCTGTTGCCTGTGCAGAGGCAGGGATATCCTGAACACCTGAGCTGGGAGGGTCTTGGTGACGGGGCGGCTACCGTTGATTAATGTGTCACCCACACCAGTGCGCTGCTTTGTCATCTCTCTGGCCAGCGACTGGCCCACCACCACGCAGACGATTAAAGAAGCCACTTGTGGTGGGCGTTTGTGTGTCTGCACGCAGGACTTAGATTGCGGTACGCCATCACTGAAGTGGTGAAAACCCTTGTATGCGTCTATCTGTAGGATGCCTAGGTGGTCGTTCGACAAGCCGACTATAACGGACTAGCAGAGGGAACCGGAGAAACACCACAAATTTATTTGCCGAGGATTTCATGCGAGTGGGCCGAGTAATCTCTGAGCAAAGGAGGGAAAAACGGAGCACTAATCCAGAAGGCTATGCAAAAAATGCAAGGATCCGTTCCCACAACAGGCTTATTTAATGGTTAGATACAAAAGATAACACACCACAACGCGTTTCGGACTATACAGTCCTTTCTCAAGGTGAAAATACTTACCCCCCTGAGGGATTATTTATATGAATTACCTGCACCTCTGTGTCCAATCGCGGCACTTCCGCATCGATCACGTCTCGAGCGTCAAGCGTCTCAGCGGGGTGGTGTCTCATCTCATGACATGGGGATCTCACTTGGACATACCAGGACCTATCAGGGAACGAGTGAAGCATGAAGGCTGTCCCAAGTTGCCCTGAACTGTGTCACATGCTTTTCCAATGTGAGAGTCTTAACATCGTAACTGGTAGTGCGTCATCACGTCACGCCAGATGTGATGACTGGGAGGTGTATGAAAAAAAACTTAAAAAAAAAAAAAAAAACTTATTTACCACACACTCCAAAGGGGGAACATCAGGTAAACTTAAGGAAGATTAAGACATAACAATTGTGTTATAAAAGACAACATTTAAAAAACAATAACTGTTATTATTAAATGAACAACCTTTGATATTGGGTATTGTTTATCATAATATCGTGGTAACGATGGGTGTGCATGGGTTGTAGGGATTACACTTAGTATATGTATTTATAAATGGCAAAAAACATACAAAATATATTCACTAATTTAGATTTGCTTTTTGAACAACCCCAATGCCCCTGAGAAACTGACATAGGATGAATGAGCGCCAAATTGTTAATGATAATTGTACAATCCTGATCTTAATTCGTATAAGGAATATGTACATATTATCTTGGCATTAAGTATAAATCTATATAAACCTAGTTGACATCATACTTTGCAAATTGATTTTGTCACTCTGTAAAGGGGACAATCTGTGAGATAGTATTTAAAATATGTAATATATCAGGGTTTTGCAATGTCTCTATATATAGCACATATATTGCTAACGGAAAATTAACATTTTATATTTATGCACAATCACTGAAAATCAATTCCATAATGTTTCAACATTATTCTCGGACAATCATATCTGAGCAACACACTCGAAGGAACATACATATTAGTATTGGAACGGTTTCTATGTATCGAACAAGAGAGACCCTATATCCCAATCGGAATTTAAACCGTGAGGGATCCGTGTCTGTAAGGTGAAAATCCAATAGAGTTCTCTCTTGTTCAGAACATTCAACCTATTGCCCCCTCTCATGGGGAATGGTACATGTTCTATACCTTGGCAGGTTAGATTGTTAACATTGCCCAAGCTACAATGTGTGAAATGATTGGACACTGGGTGACTGGTATCTTTTTTTGCAATAAGGCGCAGATGTTCTAATATACGAACTTTGAGACATCTTATGGTGCGGCCGACATATTGCTTGCCACAGCCACATTTGAGCAGGTACACCACGTGTGTGGTGTCACAGTTAATGAAAGACTTCAACCGAAATTTGTTTTTAGTTTTAAATGAACTGAATTCAGTAGTTTGATTCATAAATTTACAAATTTTACATTTTGAACACCTATGGTTACCCATGGGTAAACTTTTGACAGGTACTGACTCCGAAGAGAACATGCTTGCAGAGACATAGTTAGCTATTGTTTTAGCCCTCCGAAACACGAATCTAGGACCCTCCTCATAAATAGAATGTAGTATTGGATCTGCTGCCAACACTGCCCAATGTTTCTTGACTATGTGTTTGATAGTCATTGCTTGATTACTGTGTTGAACAATAAAGTATGGTGATTGGGAATGTTTCATTTTTCTCTTTTTACTCCTGTCCAGGAGATCCTCTCTACTCATCAAATTGACTTCTTCAAATGCTTTATTAAGATCTTTCTTATTGTACCCCCTAGCTTCAAAACGCCTCATCAGGTCAAGGGATTGTATGAGAAAATCTTCATTTTTTGTACAGATTCTTTTTAATCGTATTAGTTGGCCTTTTGGAATGCCCCTAATGAGTGATTTAGGATGGCAGCTGTCAGCACGTAGCAGTGTATTACGTGAGTTTGATTTCCGATAAACAGTGGTAGTGATATTTTTGTGCATATCAATAAATAAAAATAAGTCTAAGAAGTGAATATGGTGAAAGTCATAATTTGCCGTGAATTTTAGATTTAAGTGATTATCATTAAGGTGCTCAATAAATAATAAGAGTGAGTGTTCATCCCCATTCCAAATAAAAATAAGATCGTCAATGTAGCGTTTGTAAAAGGTGATAAGGTGTCTAAAGGGGGATTGTAGTGTTTACATGCATCTTCTGGACATTTCATATGTATATCCTTTATCGGGTTAATCCACTTTTCTACAATCAAGACATGTGCAGTGTTTGCTGTATTATCTAGGTAATCTCTGGCCTTATCTGCCTTCAGACTACAGCGGTGTTCCAGTGCGAATTAGTCCAGTCCCGTACTTTCCCCAAATAGGCACAGTTTATTGTTACAATGTAACTACGCTCTGGGATACCAAGACATGTCGGTAAGGGATAGGAGCCGAGAGGTCACGCGCTTTGGGACTGTTCCCCCCACACTAACTCATCACACACCCAGCGTCCATAAATTCCTAGCCGAGGATGCAGAGGCATTTTGGTACAATACACCAGAGGTTCTCAACTACAGTCCTGAAGAAACCTCCCCCCCCCCCTCAGGTTAAGGATATTCCAGCTTCAGCACACGTGCTGAAGCTGGGATATCCTTAAATCCTGACCTGTTGGTGGGGCCCCTGCAATACACTTTCTTTACCGACATGACATTGTATATACAAGGTATAGGATTCTTTTTCTACATGTTGTCTACAGCAGGAGAAAAATGACATCATATTTTAGGGGTCGCCCCCTTTAAAGTCTAATGAAAAGAATTGCAAGGTCAGGGTTGTAATATTTAAAACGTCAGCCATGAAAGGAGTGGGGCTCAAAATACTTTAATACAGTAATCCTTTTCATCAGTGAAAAATATTAACACCGTAAGAGACCAAAATGTCAAAGACTCACACCCCATTAAGTTTTTTTTATTTTATATTTGGGATACATTCCTATCCTGTTTTAAATCCCTGTAATATAGAATGCTTCCCCCCCCCTCCCATCTCTGCGGGGTGGCTGTTCTCTGCAACCACAACCCTTTTAGTGAAGGACTTCCTCCCATTTTCCAGTCCGTTACCGGTAAGCACGTCGGGAAACAGAGGGACCAAGGACCTGGAAATATTACGGTTGTGCTCTGTGGGGACCTGTTTCAAATCCACCAAGAGACAGGGTTAGAGAGGAGTGTCATTTTAATAGGTTCAATTAAACGGATGACATTGCAAACATTTTCCTGTTCGTATTTTTAACTCCTTTTAAATGCAACATTTTCATGGTCAACAAAAGCATTAGAGGGTTTTTACGACAACTATCTAATGTCCTTTTGTGGCCAGACTGATCCCTCAAAGTCACAGGCAAAGTAATATCTTGGCGTCGTCTCTGGTCTGAATAATATCATGGCGCCCATTAGTCCCACAGATAGACAACAGTAGCTGACACGTCGGAATCAATGTTCTGATCAAGCACCAATCATACTCATTATTTAACCTGCATCATCGATGTGCCTAAAATAAGGGCTCCCCTCAAGTTCCCAGGAAATGAAGAGCCAAAAGAAGACTGCGTGTTTAAACAACATCCCTTTATTAGGTCCAACATAACATTACACACACATTGGGACTCAATAAAAGAACATTTTGTTTTCTCTTCAAATAAGGTAATACGTTAACGTCTTTGCATTTCTGGATGGCTTTGTACAATCAAGTAGCATCATTAAAACTTTTGGATGGATCACCTGTGGAGAAAATAAAACAACGTGTCAGAGCCTCCACCTGATTGTAGCGCAGGGATTCCCAGCTCGGAGGCATCGCATCCAGCAATAGCCATGGACTTGTACGGGGGGAGGGTGGACTGAGCTCCGATACAGATTTAGTCGGGGAGGACGCGCTTCGCTGCGCAGGAGGTAGGACGCACAAAAGCCTGACTGCGGCACCCTCTTGCCCCCAGAAAGTTTGTGGGGTGACCCATTTGGAAGACCAGACCCCTGCAGGCGGTCACGGCTTTTACCTCCCGACAAGCTTTTGTTTGCGCGGCTCAGGGAACAGTAATATCGAGCTAAAGCTTTACATTCCCTAGTGGTCAGAAATAAAAACTGCCCCCTCGTGTGGCCAACCAGTGTAATGCCAAAACGAAAATGTCTTCAAGTGTTGGGGAGCAAAATTCCGTGCCTGAAATAAGGGGGAGAGAAAACAGAATACAGTGTAATAAGTTCTCACAGTAGGGCTTGTGTGAAGTGTGGCGAGAACCTAATCCACATAGGAAAGGTGAGTGTGATAACAGCATTCCTCACCACTGATCCCAGGTGTGTCTCAGTATCTTTGTATGTGCGGCTGTATCTCAGGACACGAGACAAACATGCAACATGCAGAGTTTTATCTTTTGATATGAAAAGTTATAAAAACCATGCATGCATAGCTTTATTTATTCAGGACAATAGGATATAAAATCTCTGCCCGGGAGAGTTTACAATCTAAGTGCTATGATGGGAGACACAGGTGGCAGGTGAGGGAATAAGTGCAGTAGATGGCAGTGCTTGGCCACAATGGTACGTAGGAGTGACTGGGTGTGGTGTGTGTAGCCATGAATCCAGGCTGTTGGAGCGCTTCCAAAGAGACACACCTGGATCAGTGGTGTCACAGGTGAGGAATGCGGTTATCCCACTTGGGAAATGGGAGTGCATTAGGTTCTCACAAATTCACAGTCCCAAGTTCGGGAACTTATTACACAATATTTGTGGGTCCTCTCTGCCCCTTTTTCCAGTCACAGGATTTGCACTCTGACACTCGAAGACATTTTCACACTTGGAATGACGAACTGTTCTTTACAGGGTCCCTGTGCTGCAATTATTTGCATTATCGTTCATTTATTCAGCAATAATTACAGCTCACTTTTGTATATACACTTGAATTATCTTCAATAGTGTGTATCCCTTGGACAGTGAAGTTCCCTTAGAATTGCTGATCGCAAGTTGTATTCCCTATAGTCTGATCGTCGCATTATAAATATAAAACGTTAATAGTGTTTAAAGCAGTAATGCAGGTTTCATGGATTGTTTTTTTAATACAGGATTGAAGCAGGGGGTCTCCGGAGCGGAACTGTTAATTTCAGCTCCGGGAGCCCCCTGCTTCCAAAAATACTTACCTTCGTAGCGGTGCCAGTATCTCTGCAGCGAGGGAACTGTGTGTCCAACTAAATGGCAGCATTTAAATGTCCCGCGGGCCAATAGGTGCAGCTTCCTATTGGCCCACGTGGCTGGGACATTTAAACTCCAGAGATACTGGTGCAGCGGCCGCTATTCGAACGATTAACGCGGTATGTAGACCGGAATACCCATTCGATGGCGCGCAATTTGATTTAATCGTGTCGACTTAAACATTAGAAAATGATTCCAGGCGCGTTCGAATAACGGCCGCTGCATCAGTACCAGCAGCACCTACGGAGGTAAGTATCTCTGAAAGCAGGGGGTCAGCTCCGGAGACCCCCTGCAACAAACATGTAATAAAAAAAATTGCTGTTTTAATCACGCTGACGCTGATATTATTTATCACGCACAAGAATAAGATTAGAGCCATCTACACGCTTTGCAGTCTAGTTCAGGGGTTCTTAAATCCAGTCCTCAAGGACCACCCAAAACAAGTCAGGTTCTCCGGATATTCCAGCTTCAGCACAGGTGGCTCAATCAGTGACTCAGTCTTCAACTGCACCCCGTGCTGGAGCAGGGATATCCTGAAAACCTGACCTGTTGGTGGCCCTTGAGTACTGGAGAGGGCCACCACTGGTGTTTAATGGCAAAATGCCCAACACTTGTGTTTTGAATGATGCACGACTGGCGATATCTAGACAGAATCTAGATAAGAGAGATGGATATAGCTCTCGCTCTGTAATTCTCCCGCAGTAACAGCCGGGTAGGGACTGCTGTTAGCAGACGCTGCTTAACCCCTTTACTGCCAAAAAAGCCTGCAATGAATTGAAGCGCAATGAGCTTTGCAAAGAGGTTACCAGATATGCAGCCATTTGGCAAGGATGAGGGTATAATAAAAGAGGGATTGCTCGCACGGAGCAAGGGAAACCCCAAAGAGGAAATGTATGTACTTAGGGAGCAAGAAACAGGACATCCCCGGCTCTGAGCGGTCCCTCATTCTCAGCCAATATGGTGGGAAAGTGAAACTTTGGAGGAAGTGACATGACGTGAGAGAGTGAGGTTTTGCTGGCTCACTAGCGGAGGGAAATTATTGGCTCCGGCTTCAGCGATCTCCAGATTGGCTGCGTAAGTCCGGTAAAAACCCGGCGTATATTTGGAAGCGGTTGATCTTCGGCTTTACCCACGATGCACGCCGATGGGCTTACCTGTAATGCTCATGCTTTATCCAAACCCAGTTCTTCCGGAGTCGAGATACCAAGCTCGTCTAAAGTTGGTCTAAGCTCCTGAATAACGTAGGGGTAGATATCCTTGTGAGGTCCAGCCTTATCCTGGGAACAAAACAGACTGTTAGCTTGTGATGGTACAGCCCAACATCCTCACAGAACAGTTGAAGAAGAGACCTACAAGGTTTGGAAAGCTCCAATTCCATCTATAACGAACATGAATGTCTGTTCCCTGATAGGTATCAACTCAGAACACAAAAATAAGCAGGGGGCACCAATGCACTTCTGGGTTCAGTTATCGCTCTGTCCCACGTCTGTATATCCTGGTATAAAACCGAACCAGATACTATGCTTTAGGTTAACAGGAACGGTTGGAGAGACGAGTGCTTAGGTAAGAAACGATAACCTCAACACAGAAGCGGCGGGAGTGCGAGTCTGTACTCACCTTGACTGCTTCAAGAATGCGGATGGCGCTCGCCAAGTCGTTTAACCGTCTGCATGCCCGCAAGGCGGCATCAACAATTTTTGGTTCTGGTACCAGATCGTAACCGATAAGAGTGTTCATACCTGCAAGGAGAAAAACAGAACTGGTAAATGCATGTTAACCAGTCAGGGTCCCTCAGCACAGGTACCCGCCCAAACCCAGTGCCAGGACCTCCCCTCAGCACAGGTACCCGCCCAAACCCAGTGCCAGGACCTCCCCTCAGCACAGGTACCCGCCCAAACCCAGTGCCAGGACCTCCCCTCAGCACAGGTACCCGCCCAAACCCAGTGCCAGGACCTCCCCTCAGCACAGGTACCCGCCCAAACCTAGTGCCAGGACCTCAGCACAGGTACCCGCCCAAACCTAGTGCCAGGACCTCAGCACAGGTACCCGCCCAAACCTAGTGCCAGGACCTCGCCTCAGCACAGGTACTAACCCAGACATAGTGCCAGGACCTCCCACCAGCACATGTATCCACCCAAACCTAGTGCCAGCTTACTTGTGGGGATAAAACTAGAGCTTGTCTGCTTTAACTAGCGGTGTGTTTATGGACCCATCAGCTCAGCCCGTGATACCCTTATGCTGTTTCGCTCCCCACTTGGCGGTAAATAAAAGTGAATTGGGTTAGGTTACTGTCTCGGGGTACAGTACGGCCTGTAACAGGCTATATTGGAGCAATGTGAGTGGGTTTGCTGGTGCTGAAGCCCACGCGCAGGCGTTATCCAAATAATTAATGGAAATCTGTCACTGTGAGCGACTGTGTGCACCAGATGAGATGGTAGTTGGCACCATAGCAGGACGGATTTGTACAATATGAGAATATCAGGGTTACGGTCGGATTCACTCCAAGGCAGCAGTGTAAAAATACATTTTAATTATGTAATTTGGCCTTAAGGATTTTTGGATGGTCTCACCTTTCCTTAGCTCCCATGCATCGATGTCTGGCTTGTTGAAGTACGTCACCCAGCGAGCATCAAATTCCTCGTCGGACTCGTGTTTGGCGTGGGAATAGCAGCGTGCAGCTAACGCAGCTGAGAGTGAGAGAGGGAGACATTTATCAAGGTATGAAGGAAAACCGCAAAGGGGCATCACCTACCAGGATGCACTAAAGTCACGCACATTTAGAGGTACATTTGAGTGATCGTTTTTGATTTAAAAAAATTAAAAAACAAGTGTACCCCAGTTTTTCTAAGTTAATGTGAAAACACAGACTTGAGGGGTGCGATTTCCTCTGGCCGAGGCCTGTATGTTTAAGAAGAGTTTGCACCGACAAAATCTCCCCTCCCTTTATTGGTGGGCTAAGGGTAAAGAGCCCACCAAAGCCAAACATTCTCCTATTCAGGGGCCATTCAGGTTTTAAGTCCTTTCCAAAAAAGGAAAGGAGCAAAATCTTTGCTATTAGCCCGTATAGATTTGTTCAGGATGCCATTTAGACTTGAATTCTTTACAAAAGGTTCCTTTCTGGTCTGCTGCAAGGTACCGTAGCTATAACCAGGCCCATATTGTTTGTGTTTCCGATAAGGACACGAGTCTTGGAAAGGTTACACAATAAAGCACACATTAACACGTCGCTCGCCAAACAAACGACAACAAAGAGAGCTACCTGAAGTTTAAAAGGAAGTTCAAAAGAAGTGAGGAAGAAGTGGACACCCCATCTGGCCCTGATTCCTGCATGTGAACTACGCTGGAAAGGAGGATATCATCAATACCAGACTGCATCATTACTGCTGTGATGCTGCCTTTACCATTTATATTTGCTGTGACTTCACTTCTTCTCAAATTATGCACTTCTTTCTACCAGCCTCAGTATGTCTCTAACTCTATTCATATATCTCCATCTCTCCTTCCTTCCCCACTTCTCAGCTCACATGAACTCCTTTCTTACCTGCGTCCTCTGACACCACACAGCTATATCCCCTACACTAAAACACACCCCTACAAATCATCCTCACACATCCTCTTCCTATCCATGCTTCTCCTCCTTGCTTCTGGGGATATCTCTCCCAATCCTGGCCCCTGCCTTATTTCTACTTGCTCTCGTCCTCGCCTGCCAAATGCAATCTCTACTCCTTCTGGTGTTAACCCCTCCAACCTCATACCCATCCCCTGCCACCCTCCCTCCTCTCTCCCTTTCTCCTGTGCCCTTTGGAATGCTCGCTCCCTTTCTAACAAGTTCCTCTCTGTGCATGACTTCTTTCTCTCTCACTCCCTGCTTCTCTTTGCTATAACTGAGACCTGGCTCACTCAGTCTGACTCTGCTCTGGAAGCTGCCCTCTCCTACGGTGGCCTTTCCTTCTCCCACACTCCGCGCACTGATGGCAGGGGTGGAGGCGTGGGGCTCCTGCTCTCCTCTCTCGGCCGTTACCGAACCCTTCCTATTCCCCCCTCTCTTGCTTTTCCCTCCTTTGAGGCTCACACTGTTCAGATCTTCTCTCCTCTCCCGGTCCATGTGGCGGTCATCTATCGCCCACCTACCTCTACTCATTCCCCTTCTGCCTTTCTCTCTCACTTTGAATCCTGGCTATCTTTCTTTCTCTCCTCAGACTCCCCTGTTCTTCTCCTTGGGGACTTCAATTGCCACATTGATGACCCCTCTCTCCCTTGGGCTTCCCGCTTTCTTTCTCTAACCTCTTCTTTTGGCCTTCAACAGTGGACTGCAGCCAGCACCCACAAGGATGGCCACTACTTAGACCTTGTTTTCACTAAAAACTTTTCTCTCTCTGATTTCCCCATTTCCCCTTCTCTGACCATCACCTCATCTCATTCTCTCTATCTCGCTTCTCCCCCTCCATCTACCCCCCGGTTCTGCAGAAACCTGCGCTCTATTCACTTACCTGACTTTGAGTCCACTTTAAGCTACACCCTCTCCTCTCTCAGCTCTGCTACAGACCCTGACAACTTGGTCAAGAACTACAACTCTGCCTTGTCCTCGTCTCTTGATCTACATGCCCCGCTTTCTCTCTGCCGCACTCGCCCTTCTAACCCTAGACCCTGGCTAAATTCCCACACGCGCATGCTGCGTTCCTCCACTCGTTCCTCTGAACGCCTCTGGAGGAAGTCTCACACTCTCGCAGACTTCCTTCACTACAAATTTATGCTATCCTGTTTCAACTCTGCCCTCTCGCAAGCTAAACAAGCCTACTTTTCTGCACTAATCAACATGCACAAGTCTAACCCACGCCGACTGTTCTCTGTCTTTGATACTCTACTCAAACCACCCTCAGCTGCCTCTCCTTCCTCCATCTCTGCTCAGGACTTTGCTGACTATTTTAAGGAAAAGGTGGAATCCATACGGCAGAACATCCCCTCTGTTTCTTCCTCCCATCCTACACCTCTTCCTAACTCTCCTCCTGCCTTCCTTGACTCTTTTTCCACTGTCTCAGAGGAGGATGTGTCGCTGTTGATCGCCTCCTCTCCCTCTACCACTTGCCCTCTTGACCCCATTCCCTCGAATCTCCTAAAACCTCTAGCGCCTACTATAATCCCTACGCTCACACACATTTTTAACTCCTCCCTCTGCTCTGGAACCTTTCCATCCTCCTTCAAACATGCAACAGTCATACCATTACTCAAGAACAACAAGCTTGACCCTACCTGTCTTTCTAACTATCGACCTGTCTCCCTCCTGCCTTTTGCCTCTAAACTCCTTGAACGTCTTGTATTCTCTCGCTTGCTCCATTTTCTCAACACCTATTCTCTCATAGACCCTCTACAATCTGGCTTCCGCTCTGCTCACTCCACCGAAACAGCCCTCACTAAAATAACTGACGACCTCCATGCTGCCAAAGACAGAGGTCATTACACTCTGCTCATATTACTCGACCTCTCTGCAGCATTTGACACAGTGGACCACCCTCTTCTCCTCCACATTCTCCATACTCTAGGTATTCGGAACAAAGCTCTATCCTGGATCTCATCCTACCTCTCCCATCGTACTTTCAGTGTCTCTTCTGCTAACACCTCCTCCTCCTCTATTGATCTCTCTGTGGGGGTACCCCAGGGCTCTGTCCTGGGACCTCTTCTCTTTTCTCTGTACACACTCTCTCTAGGTGACCTAATAACATCTTTTGGGTTTAAAGATCACCTCTATGCCGACGACACACAAATATACTTTTCAACACCTGTCCTTACACCTGCTGTACAAACCAAAGTTTCTGAATGTCTCACTGCAATATCATCCTGGATGGCCCTCCGCCGCCTTAAACTCAACATGGCTAAAACAGAGCTCCTCATACTTCCTCCCAAACCTGGCCCTACTACCTCCTTCCACATTACTGTTGGAACTACAATCATTCACCCAGTAGCCCAAGCACGCTGCCTAGGGGTCACACTCGACTCCTCTCTCACATTCGCCCCTCACATTCAAAACATTTCTAAAACTTGTCGCTTTTTCCTCCGCAATATAACAAAGATACGCCCTTTCCTCTGTTGCTCGACTGCTAAAACTCTGACTCAGACCCTCATTCTCTCCCGTCTTGATTACTGTAACCTCCTGCTGTCCGGCCTTCCTGCCTCTCACCTGTCTCCCCTACAATCTATCCTAAACGCTGCTGCCAGAATCACTCTACTCTTTCCTAGATCTGTCTCAGCATCTCCCCTCATGAAAACCCTCTCCTGGCTTCCGATCAAATCCCGCATCTCACATTCCATTCTTCTCCTCACTTTTAAAGCTTTACACTCTTCTGCCCCTCCTTACATCTCATCCCTAATTTCTCGTTATGCACCATCCAGACTCTTGCGTTCTTCTCAAGGATGTCTTCTTTCTACCCCCTTTGTATCTAAAGCCCTCTCCTGCCTTAAACCTTTCTCACTTTCTGCCCCACACCTCTGGAATGCCCTTCCCCTCAGTACCCGACTAGCACCCTCTCTATCCACCTTTAAGACCCACCTTAAGACACACTTGCTTAAAAAAGCATATGAATAGCACTGTGGATATTCTGAACACGATACATAAAGCTTGGCCCCCTGCAGACGCACTTACCAGAACTCCCTCCTACTGTCTCTGTACGTTCTACCTACCAATTAGACTGTAAGCTCCTCGGGGCAGGGACTCCTCTTCCGAAATGTTACTTTTATGTCTAAAGCACTTATTCCCATGATCTGTTATTTATATTATCTGTTATTTATTTGATTACCCCATGTATTACTACTGTGAAGCGCTATGTACATTAATGGCGCTATATAAATAAAGACATACAATACAATACAATACAATACCTGGTGCATGGGGGAAAAAATAGCATAGAACACAGATCAATGATCGCAGAGGATCACAAAAAGCAATAATAGCGTCAGCTCAATGAAAGCCAAAAATAGCCTAACCCCTCAATGGGGTAAACTGCTACGGTCACACTAAAGTACACGAAAATAATAAAGTTTTATTAAACCAATAATTAATTAAAACCCGACGAAAAACCATAAAAATGCATAAATAATATCCCCATGTGTTGGATGAAGGCAAGCAAGGTGAGTAGTGTGTTATAATGCTTAAATAGCACAAACAACAATAATGCTGTAATCAGGTATACAATCCCATATAAGCTGTGCACAAGGCTGTGCAAACAAAAGAACAACATGCTGAGCCTTCGGCAGCAAGGCAATGCTTATGGCCACCAGCAGGATCAAAGCAGGTCATACAGTAGGGTAAGTATACAACCTGAAAGCATACAGTGTACGTATGCATGTGAACAGCTGCAGCCCAGCAGAGTAACCGGAGCAGACCTTGCCTCCAAACAGCAAAGCGTGATCGTCAACGTACTGACGTCACGCTACCCCGACGTACGTTTCGCACGTCACAGCGCGCTTTCTCAAGGGGGAGTAGTAAAATGGAATAGTCAGTGTGGCCTAATATACCCTCCCCAATCAAGGAGGAGCGGACTGATTGCGCATCATAGTAGTATAGAGCAATAGAGAAGTAGCGATGTGTGTTAACCCTTAAGTAACATCGCAACATATAAACTGGGGAATCGACAAAGGGGGGGAGGGGGTAAACAGGAAAACCAAATAAGTAATTGAAATGGCATGTTCTAAATGTACCCCACAAGAAGATTCCTAATAGGGATAGTAATTGTGCAGAATAATAATATCCACAATAAAGCACACACAGGGGCTGACAGGCACAAAGAGCGACCAAACCGAGGAGACGCAAAATGAATATGGGGTAGTATAAAAGTGTAGGAGTGAACTATTCTGACGGATCCGCCTATAGAGTCTAAACGGAACCTACTAAGCTGATGGTAAATAGCAAGGCCCTATATACCGGGATCCCTCTACCCCCAATCAGAGAAAGGAAGAAAAAAATGAAACCTTCATTAAGTCCATGAGGTGTAAGTGTTTAACGTATGAATCCACCTACATTCGCACTGTCGCTGTTTAGTATCCCAGTTGCCCTTGCGTGGGCCCCAGGGTATATGCGCAATGCTCATAAAGCGTAAATTCGAAGTGTCTCCCTGATGTATGTCATTTATGTGCCTGGCAACCGGCGTGTCAAGTCCATTCCGAACCAAACCTAGATGTTCCAGGATGAGAACCTTGAAGGCTCTGTGGGTTTCCCCAACGTATTGTTTTCCACAAGAACATTGAATCAAATACACTACCCCTGTAGCAAGACAGTTAATAAAATCTTTGGTAGTGTAGATAGTTTGTGATTTGGGGTCGGTGAACGTTTTACTGACTTTAATTGAAGGACAGGCCTTACAACGTCCACAGGTGTATGTACCGCAAGGTTTGTTACCTAGCCATGTACGTGTGGGTTTTGTCTGGAAATGACTCCTTACTAGACGGTCACGAAGATGACGTGCTCTACGGCTAACCATTTTCGGTGTGGTCTGTAGTATTTTTGACAAATCGTCGTCTTGAAGTAAGATATGCCAGTGTTTAAGATCTGGCGGACGGATTGCCACGGACTACAGAAGGTGGCGATAAAGCGTATAGTATGTACCTTTTCATCGTCAAATCTAGGATGTTCAATAAGCAAGGTTGGCCTTGGAGTGTTTAGTGACCTGTGGTATGCTTTCTTGATGACTGATTTTGTGTATCCCCTTTCCATAAAGCGTTTGGTAAGATCTTTGGCCTGGGTCTTAAATTCTGTCATACTAGAGCAATTTCTCTTTAAACGGAGAAATTGACCTGTAGGAATATTATGTATCAATTGTCTAGGGTGGCGACTGTCCGCCTTCAGAAGACTGTGGCGGTGGGTTTACGGTAAATTGTCGTTTCTAACTTGCCACCCTCCTGTTTCGTGATCGTAATAAAGGAAATGGATGCACTATTTTTGTACGTCATACGTCAATTTCAGGTTATGTCCGTTAGTATTAAGTTTGCTAATAAACTGTCAAAAGTTTCTCTGTGCCATTCCAAAGAAGGAGCAAATCGTCAATATACCGAGACCAGAGATCTATATGGTCTGTATAGATGGAATGGTCATCCATGAACACCACGGTTTCCTCCCACCAGCCCAGATAGAGGTTGGCATAGGTGGGAGCACACGTGGTGCCCATGGCTGTTCCCTGAATTTGATGGTATATCTTGTTAAACAGAAAGACATTTTTAGTAAGGACAAAGTTAAGCAATTGTAACACAAACTCGTTGTGTGCTTGTGAGTTCGTATCCCTGGCCCGAAGAAAATATTTAACCGCTTGTAAGCCAAAGGTATGGGGTATGCTTGTATACAAACTTTCCACATCTATACCCACCAACAAGGTATTACTGTCCACGGTAATTCCTTCCAATCACAAAAGGGCAGCCTTCGTATCTTTGAGGTGCGAAGGGAGGGCGTCTACAAAAGGGCGTAAAAAGTGTCTAGATAGATACTAGCGTTGGATGTAAGGTTTCCGACGCCAGACACTATTGGTCTGCCTGGTGGAGGGCTAATGCCTTTGTGGACCTTTGGAAGGTGATAGAATGTGGCCACAGGAGGATGTTTGATGAGAATAAAATCAGACTCATTTTTCATAATCATCCTTTTGTCAATGCCACTCTGAAGGATCAAGGATAGTTCGGTCAAAAAAGTATCAGTCGGGTCTTGAGAATATTTTGTAGCAGTGTTTATCAGATAGGAGACGAAGGCATTCATCAACATATGACTCAGTATCCAGAACCACCACGTTACCCCCTTTATCCGATGGTTTTATAGTAATGGTATCGTCATTTTCAAGGTCCTTAAGAGCTTGGTATTCATTAAAGCTCAAATTATAGGTCTTAGGGTTATGTGTCATATGGATAAGGTCTTAGGGTTATGTGTCATATGGATAAGGTCTTGAGTCACTAGCTGAGTAAAAACGTCAACATTGGTACATGTCTGTAGCGACTGTGTATTTGTTACGTAAATGTGTGAAAGGACCTTCACCAGGAGTTCTAGTATTCTCCTGTTCTAAATCCTGCAGAACTTCCAGGAATGCAAAATCTCTAGAGTCGAAGTTTTCGGCTGGGGTATTAATACTCTGTAATCTCTGTCTCCGTTTAAAGAAGACATGAAAAGATAGTTTGCATGCGAAAAGAATGAGATCTTTGATACTCTCAAAAATGTCAATATTGTTTGTAGGGCAAAATGTCAGCCCTCTAGATAAGACACTGAGGTGTTCCCGACAGAGGCTTGGTAGAGATCACCTGCGTCGGTGGCGTCGTCCGCGTCTGTAGGGTCTCCTCGTCCCCTGATCTTAGTACCCCCATATTGCCCTGTCTCAGATTTATTGCCTGACCCCCGCCTGGTCTTTGTCCTGGGGAGATGTAATCTGGGCCAAGACCTAAAAAAAGATTGGCCTGCAGGTGCACGGGATGTTGATGGGAGAGCGATAAATCACAAACTATCTACACTACCAAAGATTTTATTAACTGTCTTGCTACAGGGGTAGTGTATTTGATTCAATGTTCTTGGGGAAAACAATATGTTGGGGAAACCCACAGAGCCTTCAAGGTACGCATCCTAGAACATCTAGGTTTGGTTCGGAATGGACTTGACACGCCGGTTGCCAGGCACATAAATGACATACATCAGGGAGACGCTTCGAATTTACGCTTTATGGGCATTGCGCATATACCCTGGGGCCCACGCAAGGGCAACTGGGATACTAAACAGCGACTATGCGAATGTAAGTGTATTCATACGTTAAACACACTTACACCTCATGGACTTAATGAAGGTTTCATTTTTTTCTTCCTTTCTCTGATTGGGGGTAGATGGATCCCGGTATATAGGCCTTGCTATTTACCATCAGCTTAGTAGGTTCCGTTTAGACTCTATAGGCGGATCCGTCAGAATAGTTCACTCCTACACTTTTATACTACCCCATATTCATTTTGTGTCTCCTCGGTTTGGTCGCTCTTTGTGCCTGTCAGCCCGTGTGTGCTTTATTGTGGATATTATTATTCTGCACAATTACTATCCCTATTAGGAATCTTCTATGTGGGGTACATTTAGAACATGCCATTTCAATTACTTATTTGGTTTTCCTGTTTACCCGCTCCCCCCCTCCTCAATTCCCCAGTTTTTATGTTGCGATGTTACTTAAGGGTTAACACACATCCCTACTTCGCTATTGCTCTATACTACTATGATGCGCAATCAGTCCGTTCCTCCTTGATTGGGGAGGGTATATTAGGCCACACTGACCATTCCATTTTACTACTCCCCCTTGAGAAAGCGCGCTGTGACGTGCGAAACGTACATCGGGGTAGCGTGACGTCAGTACGTTGACGATCACGCTGTGCTGTTTGGAGGCAAGGTCTGCTCCGGTTACTCTGCTGGGTTGCAGCTGTTCACATGCATACGTACACTGTATGCTTTCAGGTTGTATACTTACCCTACTGTATGACCTGCTTTGATCCTGCTGGTGGCCATAAGCATTGCCTTGCTGCCGAAGGCTCAGCATGATGTTCTTTTGTTTGCACAACCTTGTGCACAGCTTATATGGGATTGTATACCTGATTACAGCATTATTGTTGTTGTTTGTGCTATTTAAGCATTATAACACACTACTCACCTTGCTTGCCTTCATCCAATGCATGGGGATTTTATTTATGCATTTTTATGGTTTTTCGTCGGGTTTTAATTAATTATTGGTTTAATAAAACTTTATTATTTTCGTGTACTTTAGTGTGACCTTAGCAGTTTACCACATTGAGGGGTTAGCCTATTTTTGGCTTTCATTGAGCTTACACTATTGTTAACAAATCTACGTAAGTACCAGCACTCACTGTCTAATAGCTAAATGATGAAAACAGTTGTAATGCAGAATAAACATTTAATAATAAAATGAACCAGAAATAAATCAAATTTTATTATTAAATGTTTATTCTGCATTATAACTGTTTTCATCATTTAGCTATTAGACAGTGAGTGCTGGTACTTACGTAGATCTGTTAGTACTATACAGGGGAATAAGGGTCCCCTTTTGTTCCGTGCACCCTGCAATTGCATATATTTAACACTATCAGAGTGCTGTCTATCGTCCCCTTTTACCCTTACACTATTGTTAGTGTCACCTATTTAGAGTGCAATTACTGGGGGTCTTTTGTGATCCTCTGCGATCATTGATCTGTGTTCTAAAGGTTACACAAGCCTGTTCTAGAATAAGTCATCCCAGTGTTTAAACTGCAGTCAAATGTTGGACATTAAACCATCGATTTAAAGCATTTTAATAAAATCAGTCGAGTAGCATTAGATACAATACTTACCACTCGATGCTTTTTTAACGATGTTTACGGTATTAAGCATCATTGGGTTGCTATAGCAACTGTTAAGGAAGCCACTGCACTTCCTCGTTTGAATTAGCCGGCCATTTTGTGTGACCCGGACTGATCGGCTGCTTAGATCAAGGGTGCGCAAAGTTCCTGTGCTGCGCACCTCTGCCTTGCAGCCCCAGCGCTCACGCCCCTCTCTCCTAGAACCCATGGGAGTGATGTCACGCAACCCGTTCCGTCATTTGACGCGTCACACAACCCCATGCTACGTTGCTGAAGAGCCTGCAGAGAGCAGGTAAGGGAGTTACAGAGGCCTCACCCGGCATTTAATTTAAATGCTATGGGGAAGAGCGTGGGGCCTCTGTAACCGCCCCCACCCCAAAAGAAAATTATTGCGCCCCCCCAGTTTGCACACCCCTGGCTTAGATAATAACTTTGCTGTAAAGGAAGTAGGAATTTAAAACTGTAAAGGGAGGCAAGTAGGAATTTAGACCAGGGTAATGCAGTTGATGTGGTCTACGTAGATTTTGCAAAGGCTTTTGATACGATTTCGCACACAAGGTTAGTGTTCAAAATAAAGCAAATTGGACTTGGTAAATATATATGCACCTGGATTTAAAACTGGTTGAAGGACAGACAGAGGGTTGTCATAAATTGAACTTTTTCAGAAGAGGAAGGGGATGTGACTTTGTAAATGGTTGCTATAGAAACAAAAGTCTTACATTACAATACATTAAAGATGTAATTTAGAGTTGTTTTTTTAAAGAAAAAAAATACAAGTATTTTCTCAGTACAGAACTGATTTATTATTAAAAAACAAAAAACACACGCATGTAGGATATTGCTTGGTCTGCAGCTTTAATCTCTGAAGTTTGATTGGAAATGTCAGTACTGCAAGTGTTGAGCACCTTATCTCCATTACACATGGGTAGGGGCACTGAATGTTTGCATGTTCCCGTTACAATAAGGGCTCAGAATTTAGGGCAATATTACTTTGAAAATAAAGCTTACAGCTACTTGGCATTTAATAGAAAAGTAACTTGCCCGTGTTAGTGCCTCCCATACCACAAGCTTAACGGAAGTTTGTTTTAACCCATTCAATATCAGTGCACCGGAAATGCCCCAGAGTTCCACTGAAAGTTAAAGGATTTTAATACATACAACACAGAGAAACCTAAAAGGCATCTTGTGGGCAACTTTGAAGCCACCTAACTTTGAATAGATCAGACTGAACTTGGGAAGAGTGGCAGAGAATGATAAAAATACCAAAGGGAAAAGGACTTTGGTTTATTCCCCTGTTAATCCCCTCCTCAGATGGAGAATGAGCCTTTGTGGACGACCTTTGAAACCCATTGTAGGTCAGATGGTTCACACTGCAGCACAGGAGAGACAATGAAGGTTATGACTGCATACTGTACCAGTAGCTAATCCAGCACGTCCCACCCTTATTTACACTGTGCCCCCCTTGATATTAATTAGGGCTTTGCAAAACCGTTTCTAAGTTATTGCAGACTCGGACCATCGCTAACAAACCTGTGTGAACGATCCCAGGCAGTATGTGCTGCGCTCGTGGATAGGGGGGGGGGGGGGGGGGCTAGGGGGGGGCGCGCTTAGTAAGCAGCATTTCATTCAAAAAGCTGTGGGGTTTTTAAGGAATCAGTGGTGTATTAGATCAGCGGTGCGCAAACTGGGGGGCGCGGTGTTTAGAGGCCCGCGCGCTTCCCGAAGGCACTTAAATTAAGTGCCGGGGGAGCTGCAGGGCCTCTGTAAACCTGACTTATGACTCCGTCGGCTTCTTAGACGCGTCGCCATGGCAATGCAGCGTCAAATTATACCGCTATGGCAACGTGACGTCATGCCGACAGAGCCGACGCGCCGAGGTGAGGGGACTGCCGGCAAGGGGGCGCAGGGAAAAGTTAGCGCCCCCCTGTATTAAATAATACTTACTGCATTTTCCACCACTCTGTACTTTCATTATTTGTAATGTATTAAGCTTCCATAGGTTGCTATAGTGCTGAAGCTTAGGTCTCGGACATAGTGCACGCACGCGACCAAAAGCGCGACTGTCACGCGCATCTGTACTTGCCGAGATTCGTGGCCTACATTGTTGCGCGATGGGGGGGTGTAGCACTGACATCACAGAGCTGGTTCGCCCTCGTTGGGGGAACCACTCACGTGACCCAGGCATCGCGCACGAAATTCAAACTTGGTTGTCGTGCCTAGCTCTGGTCGCCCCTGTGCACGCGCACTATACACAAACAAATTGGCGTCCTAGTGTTTTTCGGTGTGAGCAACGTCGCTCGTGCCGTCTCCTGCACTATGGGCGCAGCCTTAAGAAAGCCACAACACTTCCACTCTGGAAATAGGCGGCCATATTGCGTGCCCGGGGAAGCAGAATCTACACCGATCGATGACGGGAGAACAGATCTATCGGCGGCTCAAATAATTACATTGCCGAAAGTTAAATAAAACGGCCAATAGGAAATTAACCCTGCATATGCCCCGATACGTTTCCACGGAGTGCAGGACGCAATCTGTAGGGAAGAGGACTTCGATTTCCGGGTAAAAGGCTGCAGCGATCAAGTAATCCTGCAGCCTCCTGTACCCAAAGTGTTAATAATGCCCCAAACTGCCCCTCAGTGTGTGCAGGCAGCATGGGGGGTTTATAGTTGTCACTCACTGCGAGATTCCAGTCACGCCCCACACTGCCTTGCTGCTGTGGATGCAAAGCATTGTGGGAAGCTCTTGCTGCAAGTTACAGCAATACACTCCCTCCACGCTAAGGTGCCGTTTGGGGCCTTACTAAGCGTGCAGTCCCCACACTGACTCGGGAACCGCCTACTGCCTGGGATTCCCCAGTACTGATTGTTTTTGGTGAACCCCTTGGAGACGCCTCACATACCCCCTGTTGGGAATCACTGAAGCAGTAACATCCTTCTAGGAAACCCAGAATATACTGCCAGGTGGGCAACCACGGGCAAATATTAGGTTTTGTATGGTAACAAGCTGCAGATAAATTAAAGTGGAAACCCTCAGCCATGTAACACCATTTTCAAAATATGTTACATCTACGCAAGTTATTTAATTTAAAATCCAGACCTCATAGGTTGTACTTTTATGTTATTACAAGACAGGTATAGAAGAGCTGTCCATCAATCTACTAGCTCTAGGGATTTAAGGAGGACACCAATAAGTGCAACTTCATTCCCCTTTCTTAATAGCACCCAAACAAACTATCAGGGCTGGCGCACACACAAATGACAGGACTTTCTCTTTGAAAGCATCTCCTCACGTGCACTGAAATGCACAAAGTGTCTCAATGTGGGAATTATGGAAGAGTCCAACTAAGAACCAAGAGAAATCTTTATCTTGCAGGCTGGACCATAGCACAGAACAGGGGGGATCAATGCCAGACATCAATCCACCCAACAGGTCAGATTTTCAGGATATCCCTGCTTCAGCGCAGGTGGTGCAGTCGAAGACTGAGCCTCCGATGAGCCACCTGTGCTGAAGCAGGGATATCCTGAAAACTTGACCGGTTGGGGGGCTTGAGGACTGGAGTTGAGCCCCCCTGATATAGAAGACAACGCTGCAAGGTGTAGGTCTCCCCCCATATTGTTACTAATTCAATCTGTGTCTGAACCATTAATACCCTCACTAAATATCAACCTCTTCACTGCTGGATAGACCAGAGCACTAAATACATCTGCCTGTACTTCGGGTTACACCCACAATCTAACACTGCTAATGTTTCCCCTAAAGGAAGACACTTTTCTGTAACCTATAATTTGTTACCTCGATGTATAATTCACAAATGTCCGTCTGTCACACAACACTCCAACACTACTTGCTCCCCGTTCATGTTATACACTGATAAGAACGTGGCTCTGGATTTATCAAAGTACCACAGAGTATCGCTCCTGTTCTACTGGTAACTGCTATCGACAAATCAGAACAGGCGTAATATCCCGCAAAGCGATAAATCCAAAGTGAGGACCAATGTCGAATCTGTGAGCTTCAAGAAATTGGAAGCCGAAATGTTGTCAAAACCATCTTTCACTCCCCACCTTGGGCTATTTTTATTCTGCTTCCCTCCTAGAGATGTCTTATAAATGACATGACACGTTATGGCGATTAAAAAAGGTGACCCCCTCTCCCACCCATGAACAGTAATAAGGAACATTTAAGTGCCTTCACGTCACAGATGGGTCCCACAAACCTTTTACTCACCAACACGTATTTGTGTACCCAGCATTCAGCCGCACAACACACTTCCCAATGCAGAGACAGTAATCAACCTCACACTGATGATCCTCAAGGTCACACACGGTGGTGCGGCCCGGATTGCTACACATGCAGTATTTTAACCCCAACTTTGCAGTAAAAGCTGTGCACAAGAACAGCAGGTATAAGCTTAAGGGGTATGTTAAATGAATAAGCAGCCAGGTATGACACACAGAGTGCTCATTTGCATATCATTACCCAGGTTCCCTGGCGGTAAAACGATACAATTATAAAGAACCGCAAACATTACAACTTCAAACCGGTATTGCAATATTCAATTTAACAAACTACAGGCTACCCATCACATAACGGTGTTACATCCCTCGCATGCGTGTCGGAAGTGATATTTTTCATAGTTTCTAAAAGAAGCTGAAAGAAAAGACTGAATATTTTAGATGGTGCCTAACAGAGCAAGAATAGCCAAAGGCAACATCTGTTCACCAATACTACAAAATATATTAAAGTAATTTAGCAAAGGGATATTCTATTGTCATATGTATAAAGAATTACTACTCAAGTAAATGACATGGTAATTACAAACTTTTACAAAGTTAGTGTTTAGAAAAAGGAATAGATTTGTTTTCTCCCATGAAAATATTTTATGAGCACCTGAACGACGTTAAATGTTTACAATTAATTTTAAAGTGGCCAAGACGGCATGTTTTTATATAAATAAAAATAATGTATAATACACCAATATGCTGACAATCTGTAATGCAGCTTTGGCTTTTAAAATGCAGAAACACCAGTCCCCGACAGAAGGCTAGTGCAGAAGCCTAGCGCAACATCGCCATTACTTTAAAAAGTTAATAGTGAAACAATAGTTTGATTAGTCATGTGTGAGATTTAGGAGTAATGCACAGAACAGTCGCTGCTATGGGGTTCACAAACTGTTATACTGTGCGGTGTCTGCCGGAAAGGGAGTTACCTCCTCCACTGTCCTTCACAACATGCAGTGTAGTTCCTCAATGTCACCTCACTTCCTGACTTCATACACACAACACCATCAGCCACTTCTATTAACACACGCTCCACCGGTAACAACTGTACTCCGCAAAGCAAATCAATGAACGTCCCATATTAATTACCAATCACCTAGCTGAGCTCCAACCAAAGCCAGAGGGAGAGCCCAGCAAGAAGTCCTGCTCACCTCGAATCAGGTCAAGTGAGCCAGGCAATGTGACTCCTGAGGCACAATGTGAACCCCCGAGGGACACCGACATTTGCCTGGCTCCCAAAGAAAACCTATTTTTGGAACGGACAAAAGAAATGTCATATCTGCTCTGAATCGCGGTCTTCAAATGTCTACATAAATGTGACAAAAACCATGACAGAATCAGCACAATTTCCTTATCACTTCAATCTAATTATAGTTAAGTGTGAAACGCAATGAATTAAAGTCATTGCTGAACACGGGTATGTATTTATTCACTGATCAGCGTTTGCTTAACGCGATTTAACATGTAGATTCTTCCCAATAAGTATTCAAAAGAAACCCACTGAATTACACAGGTTTATGCGCATTATAAGACCCGTGAATTGAGACTCCCTCACAGAGGCAGTCACATCCCAGCACATAAATATAATAAGTGAGAAATTAAATGGATGCAGCTTCCATCACATCCCAGCCTGCAGGAGCGCACATGCGGAGATTGAGGCCTTTCAATAAGACGTGGTGACAGGCCAGATAAACCAGTCAGACATAATTAGGGTTGTGTGTTTGTCTTCCTCTGGATCAATATTAATCTTTAGACGTGGGACTGACCTGGATGAAGGGGCTCAGTCCCCGAAACGTAATGCACAGACGGGTCACTGCAGATAGAAATATGTAAAGTACAAGTAGACCCAGTACAGCTTTTATTTATACAAAGAGACTTTCGTATTAATATTGATCCATTTCAGTAAAAGGAATATATAGCAAGTATCCAGGTAAACGAAATGTAACATCAGCTTAACTCAATGGACATATACGTCTTTACCAGCCTTATCTACTAAGCATTATACACTTGCAGTAATCAAAGACATGGTATTCAATGCTACCAAACACCACACCGTCTTAATACTCAAACCTACAGCCCCATCCAACCACCCCAATGGCCCCTCCACCCGCCCCATATAGCATTGCCCATCTGCACATATATTACAAGCCCATATAGTATTGCCATTCTGTCCACCTATAGCCCCGCCACAACTGCCCATTCACCCACCTATAGCGCCTTCACCCGCCCCATATAGCATTGCCCATCCATATAGCCCATCCACCCCCATATAGCATTGCCCATCCGTATAGCCCCTCCACCCCCATATAGCATTGCCCATACGTATAGCCCCTCCACCCCCATATAGCATTGCCCATCCCTATAGCCCCTCCACCCCCATATAGCATTGCCCATCTGTATAGCCCCTCCACCCCCATATTGCAGTGCCCACCCGCCCCCATATAGCATTGACGCTTTGCCATCCTCACACCGGCAATACACCACCAAACCCCCTCAACAAACCCCCAACACCAGCTGCGTTCAGGGGCATCCCGCCATTACCCCTCCCATCCATACCACGTACCCACATATAATGTGGCACCAGCCCAGGTTGGAGGGGGTCACAGGGAGATTGTTAACCCCCATCGTCGCCAGAGGGGGGGGGGGGGGGGCAGGGCTCAGACGGATTTTTTCCATGGCCCCATTACTAAACCCCAGTGCATCCCTTTGAGAGACTCGGGTGACCGGGCAGCCCTTACTGGGGGTATCAGAGATGGGGTGAGGGGGAAGTCTCGGGCACCAGATCCACCCTCCCCTCCTCACCCGCCTAAGCGAGTAGGCCTCACCGGAAGCCTGCCTGGGAGTAGGTAACCCGGGTCATTACAAGGACACAGACCAGTTACTGTGGGGAGGTGATAGAACCAAACCCCATTAACAGCACTGAACCCCAATGGAAGGTCTGAGAGGAGAGGGGCCTCACCGGGCGCCCGTGTCACCTCCACCGTCAAGGGCACTCACCCGGCGAGCAGGAGGCGGTAACGGAGGGCTGGAGGGGGGAGCGGCAGCGGGTCAGGCTGCGAAGTCCCGAGGAGGCGCAGCGCCGGAGGAGAGCGGCTCCCAACATGGCGGCGATCTGAGGTGAGCGGAGAGGGGGACAGGCAGCTTGCGGGCACCGGAAGAACGAGGCACGCGCGCACTGCGGGCTCACCACGCGCCTGCAGACCAAAGGGGGAGGGAAAAGGGGGGAGTGGCTTCGGGCTGCGACGTCATCGTACCATAGAGACTATAGCGCTACCGGGCGAGTCTGTGGGAGAGAGCGCCGCCTTGCTGGGTGTTACGTGGGCGGCCATGTTGGTTGTGGGTAAAGTCAATTTAAGTAGTCGGCGGGGAAGTCGCTTCTGGGGGTCACCCTGGTGGAAGAAGCGGCGGCCATGTTTGTTGCTGGCAACCCATGTCAGCTCTGGCTCCTCAGTGCTGACAGGTGTCAGCGGCAGAGACGCACACGATTAATAGCGATTATTCTAATCATATTATTTTTTAGTGTGTGTTAATTCCCGACGAATTTCAGTGGTTTGAGTCACTACTAGACTTTGATAACCTGACTGTAAAAACAATATACATATATATTTTATTTCTACTAACAATTGATATCATAGGACTAGCTTTCGAGAATTTTCCTCTCTTAGACCAGGGGCACACGCAAACTTTTTGCTGCGCCCCCATTGCCTCTTCTGCTCCGGTGGTCCGCACCCCCCCTCTTCCCCCCTTACCTCGCGTGGCGTCAAATAACACCGCTGGGTCATGTGACATCACGCCATGTTGCCATAGGCACGAGTCCTGACGCCGGCAGAGACAAGGTAAGTTTAGAGTTGTAGGGGCCTCACGCAATCCCCGGCATTTAATTTAAATGCCTTGGGGGAAGAGCGCGGGGCCCCTGCAACTCTAAACTTACCTTGTCTCTGCCGGCATCGACCCTGACAACGCGCCCCCCCCCCCCGAAAAGTCCGGGGGGGGGGGGGGCCACTTTGCGCACCGCAGATTTAGAGATTAAAAAAGAAAAAAAAGGGGAAGAAAAGGAACAGAGATGTAGATGAGGCGATAAAACGGTGATAAGGAAGTTGAGAATAAGGGATGGGGGGCTGTACATCCACAGCAGCACAGAGGGAAGAGGATGCTGGGGGGGAGGGGGGAAAGTTTTAGTATGGCACATTGGCAGGAAGACAGGGAGGACCATTACTACAAGTGTGTGCGAACTTAAAGACACTGATAATGGCACAAAACCGTGCAAACATATATGCCAAGATCCCACAGCCAGTCACCGCCATGGAACAATCGATGTTAAAGGATCATACTGCTACACATCCAGGAATGTGGTTTATATTATTCAGTGCAACAAATGTGAATAAGAATGCTACATTGGGGAAACCAGCCAAAATCTTCAAGGCAGAATGAATATGCACAGACTCTATACTCCATCATGAAGAAGGAAGATACTGCTCACCTGTGGGACATCACTTCTCACAACCAGATCATTCCATAAATGATTTAAAAATCAAAATTCTCAATTGAATGTTCAAACGCACCCAAGAACGGAAAATATTTGAGCTCAGAATGATAAGACTCTTTGACACCAAAACAAGAGGACTTAATGCGCATATGGGGTTTCTCACACACTATCAGAATTTGTTGTAATGCTCCTCCCTGTCTCCCTGCCAATGTGCCATCCTAAACCTTCCCCCCCGCCAGGGCCGCCAACAGAAATCGTGGGGCCCAGGACAAATATTTTAAGCAGGCCCCCCCGTGTCGGCGGTATTGCGAGCCGCCCCTTGCCCCCATTTCACACCTCACGAGCCCTCTCCCCCCCCCTCTTCCCATGTATTTCTCTCCCGTCTCACCCCCTCTCGCTCTCCCGCCTCGCATGTATTTAATTCCCCTGCGTCTCACTCTTACTCCCTCTTTTCCTCACTCACCCCCTCCTCTCCCTCAGTTAATTACCCCACACTCACTCATTCCCTCCCTCACCAATTCCCCCCACAAGATATATACCAAAAAACTTCGCAGCCCCAATGCAAAAAACTTCCCACCTCCAAATACATACAAAAAAAATCCCCACCCCCCAAATATATACAACCAGTCCCACCTCCCCAAATGCACACAAAAAAAACACCTTCCCAATACATATATAAAAAAAATACATATAACCCCCCCCCCCATACATACCTTCTATCTATACTATAATTCTAAATTGGATTCCGTTTGTTTGTATGTCAGAAGCATCGAAATCTCACAAACGGCACCACGTAGCACAACAAAATTTTCACTGTACATTCTGCTGCGGATTTGTAGGTCAACGCAACTATTTTGAGCTTCCAATATCACTCACCTCCCAAATGATGGACATTCTAAGTTTCCCTCGGCTGTCCAGCAATAATGTTAGAGCAGGGGCAGGGGGCGTGGCTACTAAGGGAGGGGGCGTGTCCTTGCCTGGATCCAGCTAGCGGGGGGAGATGAAACAGCAAGGGGGGAGGGGGGGTGTGCCAGCGGTAGGGTTGCCTATGGCAATTTGTATTATCTCCGGTATTATTGTATTATCTCCGGTATTTATGTCTCCGGACTTAGTAAGCAATCGTGGGGAGCGATAGAGCAGGGCTGCTGCTAGGGGGCTGGGCAGCTTCCTCCATCCTGATTGGCTGCTGCTATGTAATTCAGCCAGTCAAGAGGAGGTAGCAGGAGCCTGGGGGGTGGGGCCAAAAAGCAGAGGAAAAGCATGCAGCAGAGAGGTGAGGCTGTATCCTGTCTCCTGTCCGTGTGTGTGTGTCCTGTCTCCTGTCTGCTGCCTGTGGCCTGTGGCCTGTGTCCTGTGTGGGTGTGTCCTGTGTGAAGGGTCCACAAACAAGCTGAGTCGGTACACAAGAGGTTAACTGCAAAGGAGACAGAGCACTGCACAAACGAAGTGAGCTTCACGAGGCTACATAGGATTATGCTGAGCAAAGCATGGGACGAAGCAGGAAGTATTTAAAGGCAGGACAGGCCAATGGGGACAGGGGGTGGAGCGGAGGCGCGGCCCCAGAGGAGCTGGGATAGGCTGCAAGCAACAAGGCAGGGAAGAGAGACTTGCCACGCAGCTGGGGATCATCGCACCGCGCGGGAGGCGGGACCAGGTTCCGTGCGGCAGCTAGAAGAGCTGCGGGTGCGCGCACGCTCTAATGAGAGCGGGGGAGCGCGCATGGGCAGGAACAGTGGCTGCGGTGGCGGCAGCAGCAGGTAAGGAGGGAACACGCCGCTTGAATTCTTTCTTGAACTTGGCAAAATCCTGTGTAAGTTCGGGTCTCAGTTCCCAGATGGGAGAAGCCCAGGACGATGCATCGCCAGTCAAGAGTGCAATAATATAAGCCACTTTAGCTCTGTCGGAAGAGAAGCGAGAAGGAGTTAATTCAAATTGAATATCACATTGGTTTAAGAATCAACGACACCCATGTGGGTCACCAGCATAGCGATTGGGAGTGGGGAGACGTGGCTCCAGAGGTACATTGGGTGAGGTCTAGGGGAGAGCAAGGTCGAAGGTCTGAGAATGCGAGACTGATGGAGTGAAATAGCGTCAAGTCTCTGGGCCAAGGAGGGGACTTGGTTGCTCAAATACTGGAAATATTCAGAAATGGGGGCCAGAGCTGGGCCCACCTCAGGGGGGGTCTATGTTTGTTGGGCTCAGCATACTGTAACGCTCGTGCTGCCCACAAGACAAGACCCCAGCACTGAGGTGGGAAGGTATAACACCACACACCCGCAGCAGCGGAGGCGTGCCTGGAAGGCGGATAGTTTAACGTAGCCGGGTGTGGGTTGGAGAGTGTAGGAGATGCGGTATACTTGCCGAGTTCCGGGATTGGAGAAAACAGGATAGTAGGGGTCCGTAAGCCGTGGTCTGGGATTGGAGAGAGCAGCGTAGTCCGAGTCCATATGCCGTGTTCAAGGGTAGGAGAGATCGCCGTAGTTGATGGTATGCCAAAATCCAGAAGGGTCCACAAACAAGCCGAGTCGGTACACAAGAGGTTAACTGCAAAGGAGACAGAGCACTGCACAACAGAAGTGAGCTTCAGGAGGCTACATAGGATTATGCTGAGCAAAGCATGGGAGGAAGCAGGAAGTATTTAAAGGCAGGACAGGCCAATGGGGACAGGGGGCTGAGCGGAGGCGCGGCCCCAGCGGAGCTGGGATAGGCTGCAGGCAACAAGGCAGGGAAGAGAGACTTGCCACGCAGCTGGGGATCGTCGCACGTCATCGCGTGTGCGCGCCGCGCGGGAGAGACGCGTGCGGGAGGCAGGACCAGGTTCCGTGCGGCAGCTAGAAGAGCTGTGGGTGCGCGCGCTCGCTCTGTAATGAGAGCGGGGGAGCGCGCATGGGCAGGAACAGTGGCCGCGGTGGCAGCAGCAAGTAAGGAGGGAGCACGCCGCAGAGGACGTGTTCCCCGATTCCTTACACTACCTCACAACAATATTAGTTTGAACCAATAAAGGTTACATTTTAAGTAATACATTTTTCTCATCACTAGGTGAGTGCTAGTTTAGAGGGGCTTCTTGTTTAGGTAAGTTTTGTTCTACACCATATCCACGCCCCTAGCACCACCCACTAGAATATAATGTACTGTAGCAAGAGCACCCTTTCCCACCCCACCCCTTCCCTTGTATAACCACATTTGAATGTAGAAGTAATATTTAGATGGGACGATTTAGGGGTGGAGGTATTTCCACGTCTTGCCTTCCTAACTGCCCCCATATTCTTGCGCTCTTCATTATTTTTGTACCGAGACACAAGGAGATAAAGTTAATTGCCCAAGGTCACGTTGACATTGAAACAATGTCTGCCACTTCTAGGCAGCCAAACCATCAAACAAGGCACTATGACCGACGTTTCGGTCCCCAAACAGGACCTTGCACCACCTTGAGAAAGGTCCCGTTTGGGGACCGAATCGTCGGTTACCTGTGCCTTGTTTGTTTACATTACAAACCTATTTACCTGATTTACCTGTGTGCTATCCTTTGATTTAGTGTGAACGGTATTGTATGTATGTATGTATGTATGTATGTATGTAGTGCGGTGGAGAGACACAGACTTATTATATATATATAATATATATATCTATATATATATTTATATATAATAGTGCAGAATAAATAGTTCTTCAGTATTAGGTGATACCTTTTTTATTGGACTACACTTTATGTCATAGGACAGCTTTCCAGAGTTATCCTCTCTTCTTCAGTTCAAGCAATACTGATATACAAAGGATTCAATGGCTAAACAGTGTAGAGAGAGGGAAAAAAAAAATATATTATATATATATATATATATATATATATTATATATATATATTGTGACATAGTCCAAAGATGTTGGGCAGCTTCTGCCCCATTTAGAGCAAGAGTGCAGGAATAGTTACAAATGATCCGTTCCCCAGCTTCCCATTACCTCAGGCAGCTGGATGAAATCCAGACCACAGATTACAATGGCTCTAGTTCTCCCCTCACCTGCTCTTCTAATCACATGCACAGTATTTAGAGCAGAGAGGTTTTGCATTTCACTCTCTCTCCTTAGAGCCTGGGGGCTGGGGTGTCGCTACTCTCCTGCATCCAGTATCGAGGTTGACGGCCTCTCCACGTATCACAGTACCAGAGGATTTGCCTGGACTCCACGAACAGATAAGACAAAACAACATGGTTACTGCTGTTGCTAAAAGATGTACTGTATTCTTGGTGACCCTAAATGAGAGAGCATTGTTTTAAGCTGGGGAACCAGTTAGTTGGCCAGCAGCTGTTAGAGAGACTGATCTGATGTGTAGTTAGATCCCTGAAAGGGATAGGATTTTGCTTATATGATTTTGGTTTTATTTCTTGAAATAACAGTGTGGGAGATATGGTACATGAATATGTGAACTCTGATGAAAGTATCTGAGTACCCTAACCTTCACTGTTAAAGCTGCAGTACCTTACTTGGATGAAATAAAGCAGGCAGAAGCCTGAGTTAAGCAGCATAATACTTTGCATGATCCTGTTGTTGTATAATTAACCTAGAACTGGTCGGGAAAGAACCCAGACAGACGTCAGCACTACAAAAAGGGGCGTTTGTCACATATGGTGGAGAATGCGGGTCGACACTAAAAAGTCTGTGGGTTTGCAAATAAATGCGGGGGTTTAAAATGGCCGCCGACTGAACTAAGTACAGATGCTATGAGTGAAGTCTGTCCCATGTGTATATCAGTTGTGCTTCTAGCATACACGAGAATGTGCGAAGTGTGGATGCATAGCACCCTGAACCAACAGAAAACCAAATGTTTGCTGAAGAAGAAAAAAAAAAAAATTGCATCTAGCAAGTGCTGTTTGTAAAGCTAATGCATTTTGCTGAAGTGAGTGAATTGCAGCTAGCAAGTGCTGTATGCAAGTTGCTGAAGGGAGTAAATTGCAGCTAGCAAATTGTTCCTGCCGGTTTCTAAAATGGCCGACGTGAATTTTGTTTTGTAATGTACATAATCATGAAAAACAGTGTCCCTTCAGGCCATACGATGATGATGATGATGATGATGACGACTCGTATGTGGCCCCTGGAGGAGAGCCGTACCCACAATGAATTTAGTATGCTGGGCCGTCATAAAGTAGGTCACATGGAAGTGTGTGCCCCAAAATTTTCAAAGACAAACAGCTGCAAAGCAAGCAACGCCTATGTGTGCAAGCAGATGTGGAAGCTGATACCAGTGAGCGTGTGCCCAGTACCACTGATATCTCTGGAGCTAATAAGCAAAAGAAAGAAGAAGAAAAAGAAAACTGTCCCTCAAGTCACAGGGGAAGTGACCGAGCCACTTGAACCTGCGCTATCAGGACTGCGTAAGAAAGGCGCCAAGATGTGCTGCATACCGAGTGACCAGCAGAATTTCACGGAACAGTTGGCAAAGAAAAGGAGGAGCAAAGGAAGCTGAATCCTTGAACCAGGATAAAGAGGCTTTGGTTTCTGCACTCCAACGCGGCCCGCCATGATGTAAGTCCTGCGGCAGGGATGATGAAGGAGCGAGAATGTTGGAAGAGAGCAAGAATCTAACAATAAGGTGCGAGAATGTTGGACAAGGAGCGAAAGCGAACGCCGAGTTACAGAGGTGTATACTTCCAGCTTACAAGAGCACGAGCTTTGAAGAAACAGAGTCTCTCTTACGGAGTGAGCTGGAAGAGGTGACGACTAATCTGGAAAAGGCCAACACCGTAATTGCCACCATGGATGAAAAACGTAAGAAGTCTGACAAATTGATGTGCTACTAAAACAGAAATACGGGAAGGCTCTAACAGAGGTTCATGCAACTCAGCACAGAGTGCAACACTTGCGCCTGGAGGGCCACGGTCTGAACACAGAGCTGGGAATGTTTGAACAAACCCATGAGAATGCCCTAAGTGAGTTAGAGACTGTAAGCAAGAAAATGAGACTCTGAAATTGGAAAATTCAGATTTGCTGACCAAGCACAGAAAAGTAAGAAAACGTTGACTCAGGAAAAATTAAGAAGTGCAGGGAAGCACTGATGCACACTCAGAAGCCAGCACCAGGAAGAAATGGACGCTCTGAGAACAGAATTGCACATGTACACAAACAGAATTCCCTCGTGGAGGAACTTAATTTGAAAAAGGAAAAAGCATTAGATAATTCAGAAGCACTGCAAAGCTCTTATCCAAGGAGAAAGTGAAAGAGAAAATTATCAGCGTAACGCCCGCAACTATCATCCTACAGGCTGCTACAGAGGGATGAAATTCGTGTGTTTCAATCACCAATAAAGCAGCTGTGTTCTTCAATCATTCTACCCCGTGCCCACGTACGAAACAGGTTCCTCATTATGAAAGGAGCAGCTATAAAAAATCCAGTCTCTGCTAGGATGACACAGAACAGATTCGCTATCAAACCCTGAGAAATGCGTCACTGGTTATCCAGCGGTACTTTCCGCCTGAAAATGTAGACCTCAGGAAAGAGAGGTCCAAGACTACATGCCTGCCGCTGCAAAGGTAAAATGCCACAGGGTACAGCCAAGTTAGTGAGTAGCCCCATCAAGGTGAAGGTGCTCCAGGTAATCAGTGCTTCATCTTCTATACCATATAATTGCCCCAAGGAAAAATCCCAAATCTCTGTGAGTGATGGTCATGAGAAAATACATGGCAGTAAGAGTACCATAAAGGTTCAAAGGTCTCAAATCAAAGCGACGAAGGTCAACGCTGGCCTTGAATTTTTCCGGATCTCGCCACTCTTGGGCCACAATATAAAGACAAAGACTATCCGGGCCCCAGAGTTCCGTCAGAAGCTAAAGAAAGTCCAGTCCTTTGCAGTTTGGCAGCGGCCTATGAAATAAGTCAGAAATGTAATGGACTGGATTCAAAGAGAAAAAAAATGTGTTTGGGAATGACCGATATTTTTTTGTTATTACACGTGTGGACTATGTTACGGACACTTAACTATGCAAATAAGCTATTGTAGTTAAGGTATATTAGGCCTCTAGAATAAGCATTTTGTCAAGGTTACAGTGTTATATTGGTTCTCTGTGTTGAAAATGAGCTAAACTACAAATTAATATACAGGGTTGATGGCCCTTTCAGTTGGTAAATTAATAATGAAGTTCATATTCGTGTCATGTGAATACTTAATGTGTACTGAGGAGTTAGCTCAAGTATTTCAAGGTAGAGCGCTCACCCCAGTGAGGTCCATGGCGCTCACCCCAGTAGGTGTGGAGCTGGGAGGGGGGATATGTGACATATTCCAAAAGATTTTGGGCAGCTTTCTGCCCCTTTTAGAGCAGAAAAGTGCAGGAATAGTTTACAAATGATCCTTCCACAGCTTCCATTACCTCAGGCAGCTGGAGGGAAATCCAGACCACAGATTACAATGGCTCCTAGTTCTCCCTCACCTGCTCTTCTAATCACATGCACAGGTATTTAGAGAGCAGAGAGTTTTTGCATTTCACTCTCTCTCCTTAGAGTCCTGGGGGCTGGGGTGTCGCTACTCTCCTGCATCCAGTATCGAGGTTGACGGCCTCTCCCGATCACAGTACCAGAGGATTTGCCTGGACTCCACGAACAGATAAGACAAAACAAATGGTTACTGCTGTTGCTAAAAGACTTATCTGTATCTGTGACCCTAAATAGAGAGCATTGTTTTAAGCTGGGACCAGTTTAGTTGCCAGCCGCTTTAGAGAGACTGATTCTGATGTGTAGTTTAGATCCTGAAAGGGAAGGATTTTGCTTATATGATTTTGGTTTTATTTCTTGAAATAACAGTGTGGGAATATGGTAACACTGAATATGTTGACTGCTGAATGAAAGTATCGGAGTACCTCTAACCTTCACATGTTTAAAGCTGCAGTACCTTACTTGGATGAAAATAAAGCAGGCAAAGCCTGAGTTAACCATAATATCTTGCATGATCCTGTTTGTTGTATAATAACCCTAGAAGACTGTGTCGGGAAGAACCCAGACAGACGTCAGCACTACAAAGAGGCGTTGTTCACAATATATATATATATATGGAAATGAACAATATGCCTGCTACAGACTATGAAAAATAAATTCAATAAGAATGAAAATACTCAGGGAGCACACGCCATCGGTCGGTACATGTGAAAGAAACACAATAATAGTGCATCCTGCTATAACACAGGGACAGGGGGTGAAGATGTGCGCTCTCTAGGAACCACACTCACAATGTGACTCTGATATACAGGCCTTCAACCCCAAATTGGAGTAGTGTTTGTAGTGTAGTGGACTCCAGATAGATAGAGAGTAGAAGCGCTCAGATGCTAGGTATATACCAATGATAGCCATGCCAATGTCCAAGTGTGAATCCAAACACAATAAAGTGAGTGTAACAGCAATATAAGGTAATGAGCCTTCTGAAGACAGTAGCGGACAGGAATAACCCCCCACGATCAGTCTCATTGAGGCAACCTTGCAGCAGTAATGAAGTACTCACGAATCCTTGGTTTGGGACTGGCAGGATATGCAGCTTCCAGGATAGCAAATACAGAAAGCAAAGAGCGCACGAACCAACAGAGCAAGAGACGACCCAAACCAAAATATAAACTTTATTGGGTCATAAACCTAAACCAACGCGTTTCGAACGCTGGTGCGTTCTTATTCAAGGATAATACACACTGCTAAAATATAATACAAATCTGCTTATTGTATTATATTATTATTTTCTCATGTTTTTCCTGTGATCATTACATTCATTGTTATGTTTTATAACAATGATTTACATTTACACATGTATATTATTTTCTGACGAGTTTATATTTTGTTTCATTATAATTATTTTAATCACTTAGTTTATGTGGTATCATTATATTTTTATCAAGTTATCATTATTTGTTTTTATAATATTTTTTCATGTTCTGTCATTCTTTTTTTGTTTATCGTTATCTATTATTAATAACATTTTTTCTCTTCTCTTCTTTTATATATTCTTTTCATATATGTGTATGTCTTCCTTCTTTCTCTTCTTTTTCTTTCTTTCTTTTCTTTTATTTCTTTACCCCCCCCCCCTTTCTTTCTCTTCTCTTTCTTTTTTCTTCCTTCTATTTTATAGGGCTGACCATTATTGACAGCTTTAGTTAATTTTTTTTATTGCCGTTTTGATGTACCATTGAGGTTACCGTCATTTTGCTTTCTATTTTGCCCTTAGTTTTGTTCCCTGCCCCTCTGGCCTCAGTCTTTTACTTCCGCCCATCTGACGACCTGGTCGTCTTGGCGGTTCCGCGCATGCGCGAGTTCTCACCGCGGCCGTCATGACGTCATCGTGCGGTTCTTTTTGGCGCGAACGGATACAGTAAGACGGGTTATTTAAGGATGTTTTTTAGCAGTGTGTATTATCCTTGATAAACGCACCAGCGTTCGACAACGCGTTGGATTTTAGGTTTATGACCCAATAAAGTTTTTTTTTTTTGGTATTGGGTCCTCCCTTGCTCCGTTGGATCATGCGCTCCTTCTCACTTTCTGTATGTAGTGGGCTCGCATGGAAGCTTGGTTGTTGGACTCAGCAGTTTCCTCCCAGTCATCACAAACAAAGAACAAAACAGATAGTGTAGGAGGCAGAACAATGTATTGGTGTGCACGATAAGATACTGCACACTCCACTTTGAGCCTCCCCACCAAGGCAGGTACAAAAAAGGAACTCTGGGTCGTGCTTCTCAAATTGTAGCATAGTCTGGACACAGTGGCGTCTGTGGTCGCCTTCCACGCGGGGGGCTGTTGCGCACACAGACCCCCGTCTCTCCGGCTTCCTCCCGCCTTCCGCATCAGCGTCAGCACTGCATTTCAGCAGCGTCCCAGCGTGATGACGTCACCTCACAGCTTGGTTGAGGTCCAGGTCTCCAACTCTTGGCCCTGGGATCTGAGGCCTGAGATGCTGGGATAGTCAAGTCTATTCCGGGGTCGAGGCAGGTTGCAGGGCAGGGTTGGTCAGGTCCAGGCAGAGGTCAAGCACGATCGTAAGCACAGAGGCAAAGACAGGGCTCAAGCAGAACAAGGTACAGAGTACTTTGCACGAGCGGAGTCCAAAGTTGTTGTATGACTGGGAGGAAACTCTGAAGCTCCACAACCAAGCTTCCAGGCGAGTCCACTACACTACAAACACTATCTCCAGTTTGGGGTTCTCAAGTCCTGTATACTCAGAGTCACATTGTGAGTGTGTTTCCTAGATACGCACCATCTTCCACCCCCCTGTCCCTGTGTAATAGCAGGATTGCTCTAGTATTGTGTTTCTTTCACATGTACCGACCGATGGGCTGTGCTCCTGAGTTTTTTTCATTCCTACTGTCCATAAGAATCAAGAGAAAGGTTATCTGAGTTCGAGACGCATAGATCGGGTTGTGTTTATTATTCTGTATATCCGCCCCCTCCCCTTCCTTTGAGGGTAATCATTGTCAGCATAAGCGCGGGTGTTTTGTTTTTTTTTTGTTAAGAGTCAATAAGGTAAGCTAAATATAGGTAAGCCCTACAGTTCCAAGATGGCGACATCTTGGATGCTCTAACGCCGATAATCCCGATTACAAAAAATGTAGGGGGGGGGGAGGGGGAGAAGAAATGGAGGATGGTGGATGGGGGTTCATGAAATGGATGTATTGCGTGAATGATATTCTAGGGGGACAAAATAAGGAGTGCACATCTTATTAGTAAGGGAGGGGTCAAGAACTGACGAAGAAGGGGGGTAAAGACTGTGATGGAGGAGCGAAGGGCAAGGGACGGATTGGAGGAGGGGGGGCAAGACCTAGAATTAAGGAGGGTGGGAAAAATGAAGAATAGGGTGCAAGAACTTTCAGATGAGATAAGCAAAGAGATGGTGTAGGGAGGGGGGGGGCAAGAAATGGATGGGGAGAAATGGAGGGAGGGAAGAAGGGGTGAGAGTTGTAAGAATGAGAATGGGGGGGGGTTGTCAGGCCGGGGCAAGTCCCACCAAACATACTAAAGATTTCCAAATAAAGTAACCAATGATAGATTGTTTTGCCTGGTTCTATAATTAGGGGAGGGAGGGCAGGGGATTTGCACTGGGCACTAAGGTATCTATTCCTCCGCTGTTATATAATTATAACTGTAAATATATATATATATATATTGTATGTATGTATTATTGTTACTAGTGGAGTGGAATGTATTCTTGATAAAACCCTTAATGCCGTGCTCGTATTCACTACGTGTGTCCCACTCTTAATCCTCTGCAGAGTGTTGTTATCGTGCTGTGCGCCATAACAGGTCTGATAACAGCGCGGAACTCACACAGCAAGCAGATCGAGGCAGCACGGAGGCCCTTCTGCTAATGCAGTCAGCTGGAATGCCAGGGACAATGGACAGTACCACATAAAAGAAATGGTCAGGCCGCCTGCAGAGACCCCACGAATTAGGGAGGTCTTTAGTGTGACCTCGGACCGTCATTGCTTTCTGTCTACATACGTACACAGGTGGGAAAGTTCTGGTCCCGTCCTGAAGGGGTAATAGCACAGGCCTTTCGGTACCAGAGGTAACCCAAGCAGATACATCGGTGAGATTGAAGGGTCCCCGGTGTGACCCGTCCATTAATTACTCAACAGCAGTGCCAGCAAGGAGTTGAGAGTCCGGACCCCGGCGTAATGAAGGACTGTCGGCCCACGGGCTTTTAGTGAACTAAAAGCGTTACTGCATCATGTCGGATCGGCGTTCTCCTCGCTCCCCACACAGAGGCATCTCTGCTCCTCCCCGCAGGGGCCCGGCACAAACCAAACAATCCGCCTTACACGCCTCCACGGCTCCTCGCCCCTGCCCGTGCGGATCCGGTCCCCTTCCCTCGCGATTCTCTGCTCGCGCGGCGCGCCCACGCCCTCCTGCAGAACTGCACTCAACCTCCGCATCCCTGGCTCGGTTCACACCTACAACGGTTCGAGCACGCTCAGTCTGTCACACCTATATTCCGTCCCCCTGTGACCTCAGGCTGGCTCGCCCCCGCACACTGCAAAACGGGCAATCTCAGGTTTACTAACAAACTCTACCTGCCTTGTTATGCCTGCACCAATCTGCAGTGTCCCTCCCTGTACGCTCTTCCTGTCCCGCCTCCGTTTGCTGATTGGATCTCCCCTGCGTTTATCTAGCTCTCTCTCTTCTCTCAGTCTTTTGCTCGACATAGTCTCTGTATGGAAGTACTTCTGGATTCTCTCTCAGTGTTTTTTCATTTCAGTCGACGCAGCTCTAGAACTACCGCCCTGCTGGCTCTCGATCGTCTGCCTCCCTTGGACAACGCTCACTCTGGTAACCCCTTGAACACGGCTTGGACTACGACCTAATCTCCACTCTCCACCCTACTTCGGCAAGGCAGCATTCAGTCACTCTATCCTCTACAACCGGTACCGGCAATATTGTCTACCTTACCTAAACACCTGGCCTGGTCAACGCTTCATACCACACTTGCGGACACTGCTCCCTTGTCTGCGGTGCGTGTATTACCCGCTGTCCCCCCTTCACGTCAGGGAACGGGCCTGGTCTGCGGGCATCACCGTCGAACATTATTCAGCCCCACCAAGAACGCAGACCAGACGAACTTTCAACAGTTTTCTCTCCCACTGCTTCACAAACCAGGCCCTGCGATCAAATGGTGGCACTTACACGCCAGGTCGCAGTACTCCACCAGGGTACCCGACCGCGACCCCGCCAGATAATACCCCCCACTCTCTGGGCGAAAGCCGCAGCTCGTAGCAGCTCAGATGTAAGGATTCCTCCCCCTCAAGCCTTAGGCAGTGAACCCGCAAGATGTAGGGGTTTCCTAAACCAGTGTGAGGTGGCCGTTTGAAATGGCCCCCCATCTCTAACACATACTTGACGCAAGAGGTCGCACACATTTAAACCTCCTCAATGCAAGCTCCCTGGCTTGGCTCCCCGTTATGGTGAGCGGACTTCTACCTTACCCAATACCCGCATTAAAGCCTGATGTACAACAAGTATTCGATTCTCTCTCCCCGCTCTCGGAGATGGCATCTGTTTCTCTCTCCTCCAATCACTCAGGGACGGCGAATGGTTACACAGTATCTGTGGGAATTCCCGGACTCTAGCACCTGAGACTTACCTGGGGACAGAGGGCTGTCGTCTCCGTGGTTCCTGGCAAAGCCGTGCAGATTCCCATCAAGGAGACGCTCTCTCAGCCATCCCAGGCCGGATCATTGGAGGTCCCTCATTGATTTTTGCTGTCGGATGGATCAAACGTATCCAGGTACGCCGCTCAGAGCTCAGCGCACCTCGCGTATCACTAACTTTCAAGTTCTCGTTTCCCAGTCTCCCCAAGCAACACTCCTGCTGCTCCCCCAGGCTTACCATACCTCCTCGTCCTGCACTGGATTGCCAAGCCAATGCAATTGGGGTAAACCATCCGTCACACTACGATACGCCATAACCCGCACCCGCGTTCGCCACCGGGTATTGTGTTTCTTCACTGCGATCCCATGGACACATCTGGTTCGGGAGTGTCCACGGCGTCCGGAAACGGGACACCCATGAGATACCGAGGGCTCTCTCTGGGTGTCAATTCTCCACGTCCCCTTTCTAAGGTGACCTCCCTAGAAACTTACTTTCCAGCTCCCCTTCAGGCGATAATTTCAACGTCTAACCCCGCTGTTCATTGACTCAGGAGCTGGAGGAACTTCGTGGTCTTGCATTCGCCAGGTTTAAACCGCATACCACTTGTGAGAACGAAGGTTCCTTTTCGCGACTCGCTCGGTATCGATGACTCCTCTTTACCCCCGGCCCACATCTCCTTATAGATTGCTCCCTTGTTTCTTCTTTTTCTTTCTGCCTCACACATCTGCACAAGGAGATCTAGTTCTCGAGAATTCACGCTCCTGGATCAGAGCACCTGCACCCTTTGTCTTTCCTTGGCTACAGCTGTAACAATCCTCTCATTGACTGGACTCCTCGCTCCCCATTTTTTGGAGGCGAGGTCGACAGACTCATCACTGCATGTGCCATACCCTCTGTGTTCCGAAGTTATTCTACCTCCGTTACCATCAATTCCGGGAACTTTTTCAATAGGTACAGCAAAGATAGAGAACAAAGGAATCCAGCTCGTTGACACGGCTGGAAAAGTCACTCACTCCTTGGCCCCAGGACTTACGATTGTCCGAATCGTCTAGTTCAGGTTACTCCTACCCAGGTCCAAACCTACACCCTTTGTCGGTTACCTGAACTCACTCTTATGGATGAATATACTCCAGATAATTCAAGAAGACGGCTTTATTCGTCCACCCAATTCCCACAGGGGCTGGGTTTTGTTCTTCTTGTCAAGAAAAAGGATGGGTCCGTTGGGCCTTGCCTCGACCTACAGGGGTTTAAATAAAAAACCACATCACTATTAAAAATCGTTACCCCCTTCCCCTTAGTACCGACTGTTCGATAATTACACAGGGGGCCCAAGATTTTTTCCAAGTTGATCTACGTGGTGCCTATACTGGTGCGCAATCAGGAAGTGGGATGAATGGAAGACGGCCTTCAACACGCGTAGTGGACACTACGAAATCTTGTAATACCTTTCTGGTTATGTATGCTCCCTGTCTTCTAGATTTCATCACAACCGACGTCTTTCGTAGGTACTACTCAAATATTTTTGTTATGTATACTTGGATGGATAATCCTTATTTTTTTTTTCCAAAGATCTCCAGGACCATATAACGCCACACCATCCTCCTACGGTCCTTTCCCGCTCCGTGAACCCATTTGTTACGCCAAACTGGAGAAGTGCACCTTTCATTCAGACCTCTATCCGTTCCTCCTGGGGTTATATCATTTCCGATGAGGGGTTTATGATGGACCCGGTAACTTCAAGCAGTCCCGAATGGCCAATACCCAACTCTCTCAGGCCATACAACGTTTTTTAGGTCGCTAATTACTATCGTAGTTTATACGGAGTTTTTCCACATTGTGGCACCCTCACTGGCGCTCACCAAAAAAGGAGCTGATCCTTTCTGCTTGGTCATCCGAGGCCATCTCCACCTTCGCGACACTCCAGGAAGCCTTATATCCGCACCCTTCTCCGTCTCCCAACATCGAACTTCCCTTCTCCTGCAGGTCGACGCTATCTGATTGCGGCGCTGTGCCGTTCTTTCCCATAGACCCCACGCCGAAGATAAGTTACATCCCGTGCACATTTTCCAGAAATTCTCGTCTGCCGAGGGAACTATGATTGGGTAACAGGGACTTCTGGGGCCGTGAAGAATGGCTCTTCAAGAGTGAAGACTCTGCTGGAGGGGTCGAAAGCGCCGTTTACTATTCTCTATTCTCAACGACCACAAGAACCTTCTTTAAATAGAGACAACGCTCGACGCCTTGGTCCACGACAGGCCGTTGGTCTCTTTTTTTTTTCTCGATTCCGATTTTCATCCACCTTTTCCTATATCCCCGGCGACAAGAACGTAAAAGGCAGACGCACTCTCCCGAATACATGCTTCTGAAGAGAGGCCAGAGGAATCTTTGGAGACTATCCTTCACAGAGACGATTCCGCCACATCCTCTTTCAAGAATCTTGACAAGATTTTGCACTCCCAGAGACGCATTCCCAAGGACTTGTCGTTCCCGACAACAAACTCTTGTACCACCAAATTTTTTCCAGATTCCTGTCTTGGGGTCCCTCTCTAAATCTGCGGTCTCATCCATGTTTTTAAGAAGACTACTGATCTCTTTCGTCGGATTTTCTGGGTTTGACAATGATGTTCTCAAGATCCATTCTGGAGTTTCCCGCTCATGCCCCACCCGTGCGCTCAAGCAAGACTCTCCTCAAAAGCCTCAGGTTTTCGTTACCGCCGTCCAGTGTCCCGACCGCCCCTGTTCCACATTTCGATGGACTTCAATTGTGGAGTTGCCCCGGTCCAAAGGAATGTAACACTATCTTGGTGGTCGTGGACAGGTTCTCCGGCACAGATGTCCCATTTCAGTTCATTCCCCTTAAGGATACCCACCTCCCCCGCCCTTGCTGATGCTTACTTACGGAGTTAGAGTTTTCCTGGATTCATGGGATCCCCTTCGCTCCCATTTTTCGGACAAGAGGTTCTCAGTTCGTATCCAAATTTTGGAGAGCTTTCACGAAGAGATTGGGGCATCTCTTCTTCTTCTTCCTTCTTCTTCTTTCGCTTCCGCCTATCATCCTTCATCCATGGACAAACTGAGGAACATCACTCCATGGAGAAGTCCTGAAGTTTCATATCCGATTTCCAGATGATTGGGCTCAACGCTCTCTTGGTCAGAGTAATGCACATCAATTCTGCAAAAAACGAGTCCACCCGGGAGTCGCCCTTCTTTATAATTAATGGGTTCCACCCTCCTGTCTTCCCATCCCAACATTCCTCTTGAGTACCAGCCGTAGATAACGCATTTCTTCCCTCCCAAACCGCATGGGTCCAGGATTCAGTCTCCCTTCTCACTCCCTCCCCGCAGATCGAAACTACGCGCCGAATCGTCGTCGTCGTTCCGGCGCCCCGTTTACAACAGGGGATTTGGGTGGCTATCTCTAGATATCCACCTCAAGTACCATCTCCTAAACTGTCTACCTAAGTTCCTGGGTCCCTTCCCTATTTGTGACACATCAATCCTGTGCAGTTCCGGCTCCACTACCACCAGTCTGAAGATGCCAATGTTTTCCATGTGTTCCCTCTTAAAACTATTCCTCTCCATTCACTTTCTTTCCGGATTAACTCGTAAATCGGATCCCTTACTGTACAAATCACGAGGGAACAAAGAAGTTCACTCTCTTTGGATTCTCGCCAATCCAGGGGTCAGCTCCGTCTTGGTGCAGTGGAAGGGCTTTGCCCTGAAGAATCCTGGTACTTCAACGGACCATTCATGCCCCGGCCCCTTCTTAAGTCCTTCCGGACACGTTTCCAGAGCAACCGTTTCTTGGACCGTCCTGAGGCCCGTTCCTGAAGAGGGGGGTACTGTCGAATCGGCGTTCTCCTCTCTCCCCACGAACCCATCGCACTCCCTCCCCGCAGGAAGCCCCTGGTGACACCACAACAATCCTGCGTTACCACCGGCCTCCCACGCTGCTCGCCCTGCCGCCGTCCGGGTCACTCCCCTCGGCGATTCCTCTGCTCATCGCCGGGCGCGCGCCCACGTCCTCCTGCACGCACACTGCACCATCCCCTGGCTCGGATTCACGCGCTTCACGAGTTAACGGAGCACTCTCATTCTGCAACACTCTTATTTTCCGTCCCCTCCCCACCTCAGGCTCCGCCCGACCGCACACTGCAACGGGCAACCAGGTTACCAACAAACTCACCTGGCCTGTTATGCCTGCACCAATCTGCAGTGTCGTCCCTGTAGCTCTTCTGCCCGCCTCCGTTCCTAATTGGACCTTCCTGCTTTAATCTAAGCTCCTCGCTGCTCTCCAGTCTTTGCTCGACATAGTCTCTGTAGGGAAGCCTCTTCAGGATTCTCTTAGTGTTTTTCACAGGTTCTGACGCATCTCGTACTACTACCCCCCCCCCTCTGGCTCTCTCGATCTCGCAATCCTTGGACACGCTCACTCTGTAACCCCTGAACAAGGCTTTGGACTACGACCTTCTCCACTCTCCACTACTTCCATCCCTGACTTTCGGCAAGGCATCATCACTCTATCTCTACAACCCGTAGCCGGCAAAGTATTGTCTACCTACTACACTTGGCCTGGCCACTTCATACCACACTCCGGACACGCTCCCCTTTTGCTGCGGGTGCGTGTATTATTACCACTTCCCCTTCACTGCAGGGGAACGGGTCTGGTCTGCGGGCAGCACCGGCGTAACATATTCGAGCCACAAGAGCAGCCCAGACCGAACTTCAACAGTTTTCTCTCCAATCTTCTTCAGCAAAACCAGGCCATGGCGGATCCAAATTGTGGCACTTACCGCCAGGGGGTCGCAGTACTCTCAGACAGGGTCACCGACCGCGCCCGCCAGATGTAGCCCCCCCCTCCCGCAATCCGCAGTTAGCAGCTCAGATGTAAGGATTCCTCCCCCCAAGCCTTATGCAGTGCAGATGTAGGGTTTTTCCTAAACCAGTGTGAGCTTGCATTTGAAAGACCTGGCCCCCCATCTCCTACAAACTGATCGCAGAAGGTGCCTACATTTATAACTTCCTTCCTCCCAACTGGCCGCAGCGCCCTGGCTTGGGCTTCCCCGTTTGGGATCGACGTTCTGACCTTACGCAAGATATCCCGCATTTAAAGCTGAGTTTCAACCAAGTAATCGATTTCTTCCCCCGCTCTTCGGGAGATGGCACTGTTTCTCCCCTCCATACACGCAGGGACGGCGAACGGTGACAAGATTCTGTGGAATTCCCGTACCTAGCGCCGAGACTACTGGGGACAAGAGGCTCTCGTCTCTTATTCTGGCAAGGCCTGGCGATCCCATCAAGTACGAACTCTCTTCTCACGCCATCCCGGCCGATCATTGGAGGTGCCTCATTGATTTGGCTGTTCCGAGTGATCACGTAATCCAGGTACGCCCGCTCAGAGCGTCACGCACTCGCGTCCAAACTTCATTCCCGTTCATCCAGTACTCAGCACACTCCTGCTCCCCCAAGTGCTACCATACCTCTTCGTCCTGCACATGGAGTTGCCAGAGCCAATGCAATTGGGGGTACAAACGCATTCCGCACACCGATACGGCAGTCCGCCCCGCCACCCGCTGGGGGATGTGTTCTAACGCATCCTAACTGAGCGGATCCATGGACCTCTGGTTCGGGGGGAGTGTCCAACTGCCGTCCGGAAACGTCGAACACCCGTGATTAAAAGGGGCTCTCTCTGGTGTAATGTCGCCATGTCCCCTTTCTAAAGGTTAACCCCTAAGAACTTACATTTCCAGTCTCATTCCCAGTCTGCCTTTCCAGTTCAGGCGTAAGTTCAAGACTTTAAACCAACCGCCGCTTTCATTGACTCAGGAGCTGAGGAAAACTTCGTGGATCTTGCATTCGCCAGGTTAAACCGCATACCACTCGTGAGAAGAAGTTCCCATCGCACTCCCGAAGTCCATATGCCGTGTTCAAGGGTAGGAGAGATCGCCGTAGTTGATGGTATGCCAAAATCCAGAAGGGTCCACAAAACAAGCCGAGTCGGTACACAAGAGGTTAACTGCAAAGGAGACCGAGCACTGCACAACAGAAGTGAGCTTCAGGAGGCTAAATAGGATTATGCTGAGCAAAGCATGGGAGGAAGCAGGAAGTATTTAAAGGCAGGACAGGCAATGGGGACAGGGGGGTGAGCGGAGGCGCGGCCCCCAGCGGAGCTGGGATAGGTGCAGGCAACAAGGCAGGAAGAGAGAGACTGCCACGCAGCTGGGGATCGTCGCACGTCATCGGTTGCGCGCCGCGGGGAGAGACGCGTGCGGGAGAGGACCAGGTTCGCTGGGCAGCTAGAAGAGCTGTGGGTGTGCGCGCGCTGTCTGTAATGAGAGGGGCGAGCGCGCATGGGGGAACAGTGGCCGCGGGTGGCAGCAGCAGTAAGGAGGGAGCACGCCGCAGAGGACGTGTCCCGCTTCCTACACACCTCACAAACAATATTAGTTTGAACCAATAAAGGTTACATTTAAGTAACATTTTTCTCATCACTAGGTGAGTGTAGTTTAGAGGGGCTTTTGTTTAGGTAAGTTTGTCTACACCATATCCACGCCCCTAGCCCACACACTAGAATATAATGTACTGTAGCAAGAGAACCTTTCCCACCACCCCTTCCCTTGTAAACCACATTTGAATGTAGAAGTAATATTTAGATGGGACGATTAGGGGTGGAGGTATTTCCACGTCTTGCCTTCCTAACTGCCCCCATATTCTTGCGCTCTTCAATATTTTTGTACCGAGAACAAGGAGATAAAGTTAATTGCCCAAGGTCACGTTGACATTGAAACAAGTCTGCCACTTCTAGGCAGCCAAACCATCAAACAAGGCACTATGACCGACGTTTCGGTCCCCAAACAGGACCTTGCACCACCTGAGAAAGGTCCCGTTTGGGGACCGAATCGTCGGTTACCTGTGCCTTTTTGTTTACATTACAAACCTATTTACCTGATTTACCTGTGTGCTATCCTTTATTTAGGTTGAACGGTATTGTATGTATGATGTATGTATGTATGTATGTGTGCGGTGGAGAGACACAGCTGATGATATATAATATATATATCTATATATATATATATATATATATAGTGCAGAATAAATGAGTTTCAGTATTAGGTGATACCTTTTATGGACTAACAATTTATGTCATGGACAAGCTTTCCAGAGTTATCTCTCTTCTTCAGGTCAAGCAATACTGATATACAAAGGATTCAATGGCTAAAACAGTGTAGAGAGAGGGAAAAAAAAAAAATATATTATATATATATATATATATATATATATATATATATATATTTGTGACATAGTCCAAAGATGTTGGGCAGCTTTCTGCCCCATTTTAAGCAGAAAGTGCAGGAATAGAATAGTTACAAATGATCCGTTCCACAGCTTCCCATTAACTCAGGCAGCTGGATGGAAAATCCAGACCACAGATTACCATGGCTCTAGTTCTCCCTCACCTGCTCTTCTAATCACATGCACAGGTATTTAGAGCAGAGAGGTTTTGCATTTCTCTCTCTCTCTCCTTAGAGCCTGGGAGCTGGGGGTGTCGCTACTCTCCTGCATCCAGTATCGAGGTTGACGGCCTCTCCACGTATCACAGTACCAGAGGATTTGCCTGGACTCCACGAACAGATAAGACAAAACAAATGGTTACTGCTGTTGCTAAAAGACTGTACTGTATCTTGTGACCCTAAATGAGAGAGCATTGTTTTAAGCTGGGGAACCAGTTTAGTTGGCCAGCAGCTGTTAGAGAGACTGATTCTGATGTGTAGTTAGATCCCTGAAAGGGATAGGATTTTGCTTATATGATTTTGGTTTTATTTCTTGAAATAACAGTGTGGGAAATATGGTAACACTGAAATATGTGAACTGCTGAATGAAAGTATCTGAGTACCTCTAACCTTCACATGTTAAAGCTGCAGTACCTTACTTGGATGAAAATAAAGCAGGCAGAAGCCTGAGTTAAGCAGCATAATACTTTGCATGATCCTGTTTGTTGTATAATTAACCCTAGAAGACTGTGTCGGGAAGAACCCAGACAGACGTCAGCACTACAAAAGAGGGGCGTTTGTCAAATATGGTGGAGAATGCGGGTCGACACTAAAAAGTCTGTGGGTTTGCAAATAAATGCGGGGGTTTAAAATGGCCGCCGACTGAACTAAAGTACAGATGCTATGAGTGAGTCTGTCCAATGTGTATATCAGTTGTGGCTTAGCATACACAGAGAATGTGCGAAGTGTGGAGCAATAGCACCCTGAACCCAACAGAAACCAAAATGTTTTGCTGAAGAAGAAAAAAAAAAAAATTGCATCTAGCAAGTGCTGTTTGTAAAGCTAATGCATTTTGCTTAAGTGAGTGAATTTGCAGCTAGCAAGTGCTGTATGCAAGTGCGAAGGGAGTGAAATTGCAGCTAGCAAATTGTTCCTGCCGGGTTTCTAAAATGGCCGACGAAATTTGTTTTGTAATTACATAATCATGAAAACAGGTCCCTCAGGCCATACGATGATGATGATGATGATGATGACGACTCGTATGTGGCCCCTGGAGGAGAGCCGTACCCACAGATGAATTTAGTATGCTGGGCCTGTCATAAAGTAGGTCACATGGAAGATGTGTGCCCCAAAATTTTCAAAGACAAACAGCTGCAAAAGCAAGCAACGCCCTATGTGTGCAAGCAAGATGTGGAAGCTGATACCAGTGAGCGTGTGCCCAGTACCACTGATATCTCTGGAGCTAATAAAGCAAAAAGAAAGAAGAAGAAAAAGAAAACTGTCCCTCAAGTCACAGGGGAAGTGACCGAGCCACTTGAACCTGCGCTATCAGGACATGCGTCAGAAAGGCGCCAAGATGTGCTGCATACCGGAGTGACCAGCAGAATTGTCACGGGAACAGTGGCAAAGGAAAAGGAGGAGCAAAGGGAAGCTGAATCCTTGAACCAGGATAAAGAGGCTTTGGTTTCTGCACTCCAAGCGGCCCGCCATGATTATGAAGTCCTGCGGCAGGGATGGATGAAGGAGCGAGAATGTTGGAAGAAGGAGCAAGAATCTAACAATAAGGTGCGAGAATGTTGGAACAAGGAGCGAGAAGCGAACGCCGAGTTACAGAGGTGTATACTTCCAGCTTTACAAGAGCACGAGGCTTTGAAGAAAACAGAGTCTCTCTTACGGAGTGAGCTGGAAGAGGTGACGACTAATCTGGAAAAGGCCAACACCGTAATTGCCACCATGGATGAAAAACAGATTAAGTCTGACAAATTGATTGCTATCCTAAAACAGAAATACGGGAAGGCTCTACAAGAGGTTCATGCACTCAGCACAGAGGTGCAACACTTGCGCCTGGAGGGCCACGGTCTGAACACAGAGCTGGGAATGTTGAAGCAAACCCATGAGAATGCCCTAAGTGAGTTAGAGACTGTAAAGCAAGAAAATGAGACTCTGAAATTGGAAAATTCAGATTTGACTGACCAAGCAGAAAAAGTAAAGAAACAGTTGACTCAGGAAAAATTAGAAGTGCAGGAAGCACTGATGCACACTCAGAGCCAGCACCAGGAAGAAATGGACGCTCTGAGAACAGAATTGCGACATGTATGCACAAAACAGAATTCTCTCGTGGAGGAACTTAACATTTTGAAAAAGGAGAAAAGCATTAGAATAATTCAGAAGCACTGCAAAGCTCTTATCCAAGGAAGAAGGGAAAGAGAAAATTATCAGCGTAAACGCGCCGCAACTATCATCCTACAGGCTGCCTACAGAGGGATGAAAATTCGTGTGTTCAATCACCGGAATAAAGCAGCCTGTGTTCTTCAATCATTCTACCGTGCCCACATGGTACGAAACAGGTTCCTCATTATGAAAGGAGCAGCTATAAAAATCCAGTCTCTGACTAGGATGACACAGAACAGGATTCGCTATCAAACCCTGAGAAATGCGTCACTGGTTATCCAGCGGTACTTCCGCCTGAATAAATGTAGACCTCAGGAAAGAGAGGTCCAAGACTACATGCCTGCCGGCTGCAAAGGTAAAATGCCACAGGGTACAGCCAGAGTTAGTGAGAGCCCCATCAAGGTGAAGGTGCTCCAGGTAATCAGTGCTTCATCTTCTAAATACCATATAATTGCCCCAAAGGAAAAATCCCAAATCTCTGTGAGTGATGGTCATGAGAAAATACATGGCAGTAAGAAGTACCATAAAGGTTCAAAGGTCGCAAATCAAAAGCGACGAAGGTCAACGCTGGCCTTGAATTTTTCCGGATCTCGCCACTCTGGGCCACAATATAAAGACAAAGACTATCCGGGCCCAGAGTTCCGTCAGAAGCTAAAGAAACAGTCCAGTCATTTGCAGTTTGCAGCGGCCTATGAAATAAAGTCAGGAAATGTAATGGACTGGAAGTCAAAGAGAAAAAAAAAATGTGTTTGGGGAATTGACCGATATTTTTTTTGTTATTACACGTGTGGACTATGTTACGGACACTTAACTATGCAAATAAGCTATTGTAGTTAAGGTATATTAGGCCTCTAGAATAAGCATTTTGTCAAGGGTACAGTGTTATATTGGTTCTCTGTGTTGAAAATGTAGCTAAACTACAAATTAATATACAGGGTTGATGGCCCTTTCAGTTGGTAAATTATATAATGAAGTTCATATTCGTGTCATGTGAATACTTAATGTTGTACTGAGGAGTTAGCTCAAGTATTTCAGGTAGGACGCTCACCCCAGTGAGGTCCATGGCCGCTCACCCCAGTAGGTGTGAGCTGGGGAGGGGGATATGTGACATAGTCCAAAGATGTTGGGCAGCTTTCTGCCCCATTTTAGAGCAGAAAGTGCAGGAATAGTTACAAATGATCCGTTCCACAGCTTCCCATTACCTCAGGCAGCTGGATGGAAAATCCAGACCACAGATTACAATGGCTCTAGTTCTCCCTCACCTGCTCTTCTAATCACATGCACAGGTATTTAGAGCAGAGAGGTTTTGCATTTCACTCTCTCTCCTTAGAGCCTGGGGGCTGGGGGTGTCGCTACTCTCCTGCATCCAGTATCGAGGTTGACGGCCTCTCCACGTATCACAGTACCAGAGGATTTGCCTGGACTCCACGAACAGATAAGACAAAACAAATGGTTACTGCTGTTGCTAAAAGACTGTACTGTATCTTGTGACCCTAAATGAGAGAGCATTGTTTTAAGCTGGGGAACCAGTTTAGTTGGCCAGCAGCTGTTAGAGAGACTGATTCTGATGTGTAGTTAGATCCCTGAAAGGGATAGGATTTTGCTTATATGATTTTGGTTTTATTTCTTGAAATAACAGTGTGGGAGATATGGTAACACTGAAATATGTGAACTGCTGAATGAAAGTATCTGAGTACCTCTAACCTTCACATGTTAAAGCTGCAGTACCTTACTTGGATGAAAATAAAGCAGGCAGAAGCCTGAGTTAAGCAGCATAATACTTTGCATGATCCTGTTTGTTGTATAATTAACCCTAGAAGACTGTGTCGGGAAGAACCCAGACAGACGTCAGCACTACAAAAGAGGGGCGTTTGTCACAATATATATATATATATATGGAAAATGAACAATAATGCCTGCTACAGACTATGAAAAATAAATTCAATAAGAATGAAAATACTCAGGGAGCACACGCCATCGGTCGGTACATGTGAAAGAAAACACAATAATAGTGCAATCCTGCTATAACACAGGGACAGGGGGGTGGAAGATGTGCGCTCTCTAGGAAACACACTCACAATGTGACTCTGATATACAGGCCTTCAACCCCAAATTGGAGATAGTGTTTGTAGTGTAGTGGACTCCAGATAGATAGAGATGAAGAAGCGCTCAGATGCTAGGTATAATAACCAATGATAGCCAATGCCAATGTCCAAGTGTAATCCAGAACACAATAATAGTGAGTGTAACAGCAATATAAGGTAATGAGCCTTCTGAAGACAGGTAGCGGACAGGAATAACCCCCCACGATCAGTCTCATTGGAGGCAACCTTGCAGCAGTAATGAAGTACTCACGAATCCTTGGTTTGGGACTGGCAGGATATGCAGCTTCCAGGATAGCAAATACAGAAAGCGAAAAGGAGCGCACGAACCAACAGAGCAAGGAGACGACCCAATACCAAAAAATATAAACTTTATTGGGTCATAAACCTAAAATCCAACGCGTTTCGAACGCTGGTGCGTTCTTTATCAAGGATAATACACACTGCTAAAAATATAATACAAACTGCTTATTGTATATATATGTATTTTTCTCATGTTTTTCCTGTGATCATTACATTCATTGTTATGTTTTATAACAATTGATTTACATTTACACATGTATATATATTTTCTGACGAGTTATAATTTTGTTTCATTATAATTATTTTATACTTAGTTTATGTGGTATCATTAATATTTTATCAAGTTATCATTATTGTTTTTAATAATATTTTTTTCATGTTCTGTCATTTCTTTTGTTTATCGTTATCTATTATTAATAACATTTTTTCTTCTTCCTTTTTATTATTATTCTTTTCATATATTGTTTATGTCTTCCTTCTTTTCTTTCTTTTCTTTCTTTTCTTTTTCTCTTTATTCTTTTCCCCCCCCCCCCCCTTTTCTTCTCTTCTCTTTCTTTTTTCTTCCTTCTATTTTATAGGGCTGACCATTATTGACAGCTTTAGTTATATTTTTTATTGCCGGTTTGGATTGTACCATTGAGGTTACCGTCATTTTGCTTTCTATTTTGCCCTTAGTTTGTTCCCTGCCCCTCTGGCCTCAGTCTTTACTTCCGCCCATCTGACTGACCTGGTCGTCTTGGCGGTTCGCGCATGCGCGAGTTCGCACGCGCGGCCGTCATGACGTCATCGTGCGGTTCTTTTTGGCGCGAACGGACTACAGGTAAGAGGGGTATTTATAGGATGTTTTTAGCAGTGTGTATTATCCTTGATAAAGAACGCACCAGCGTTCGAAACGCGTTGGATTTTAGGTTTATGACCCAATAAAGTTTTTATTTTTTTGGTATTGGGTCCTCTCCTTGCTCCGTTGGATCATGCGCTCCTTCTCACTTTCTGTAGTGTAGTGGGCTCGCCTGGAAGCTTGGTTGTGGAGCTTCAGCAGTTTCCTCCCAGTCATACAAACAAAGAACAAAAACAGGATAGTGTAGGAGGCAGAACAATGTATTGGTGTGCACAGATAAGATACTGCACACTCACATTTGAGCCTCCCCACCAAGGCAGTGTACGAAAAAAGGAACTGGGTCTGCTTCTCAAATTGTAGCATAGTCTTGGACACAGTGCGTCTGTGGTCGCCTTCACAGCGGGGGCTGTTGCGCACACAGACCCCGTCTCTCCGGCTTCCTCCCGCTTCCGCATCAGCGTCAGCACTGCATTTCAGCAGGCGTCCCAGCGTGATGACGTCACACCAGCGTGTTGAGGTCCCCAGGTCTCCAACTCTTGGCCTGGGATCTGAGGCCTGAGATGCTGGGATAGTCAAGTCCAATTCCGGGGTCGAGGCAGGTGGCAGGCAGGGGTGGTCAGGTCCAGGCAGAGGTCAAGCACGATCAGGTAAGCACAGAGGCAAAGACAGGGCTCAAGCAGAACAAGGTACAGAGTACTTTGCACGAGCGGAGTCCAAGAGTTGTTTGTATGACTGGGAGGAAACTGCTGAAGCTCCACAACCAAGCTTCCAGGCGAGTCCACTACACTACAAACACTATCTCCAGTTTGGGGTTCAAGGCCTGTATATCAGAGTCACATTGTGAGTGTGTTTCCTAGAGAGCGCACATCTTCCACCCCCCTGTCCCTGTGTAATAGCAGGATTGCTCTAGTATTGTGTTTTCTTTCACATGTACCGACCGATGGCGTGTGCTCCCTGAGTTTTTTCATTCCTACTGTCCATAAGAATCAAGGAGAAAGGTTCATCTGAGGTCGAGACGCAGTATCGGGTTGTGTTTATTATTCTTATATCCGCCCCCTCCCCTTCCTTTGAGGGGTAATCATTGTCAGCAGAGCGCCGGGTGTTGTTTTTTTGTTGTTAAGTCAATAAGGTAAGCTATAATATAGGTAAGCCCTAACAGTTCCAAGATGGCGACAGTCTGGATGCTCTAAGCCGATAATCCGATATACAGAAAAAGTAGGGGGGGGGGGGGGGGCGGGGCATCCTTCACTCTATCTCTACAACCGGTACCGGCAAGTATTGTCTACCTTACTACACTTGGCCTGGCAACGCTTCATACCACACTCCGGACACGCTCCCTTTGCTGCGGGTGCGTGTATTACCACTTCCCGCTTCAGCTCAGGGGACGGGTCTGGTCTGCGGGCAGCACCGGCGTAACAATTACATCCTGCATAGGTGCTCTACCAAAGGCCTACGTTATCTTTCCCGTTGATATCTATAATATCCAGTGCTTTTCCGGCTGGATCATGGGATCTGTCCCTATCTGCGCCCGCTTTGCTAAGTTACACCGTTATCCTATGCAGGAAATACAGCATGAGCTGTGCGCACATTCCTTCCTGTCATGCCTCAGTCAGGCTAAAAATAATCAGCACTGGCACACACACACACCTAAAGCCAGAAATTATCTCAAGGTCAAGGGCAATGCTTTGACAATTGGCCAAATCTCTGCTAACCTCTTCAATGAGTTGCCAGGCCGTCCGGCTGTAAAGGGAATACGGTGAGCAAAGGGGGCTTTATGTTCGCTAATTACTATCGTAAGTTTATACGGAGTTTTTCCACCATTGCTCACCAAAAAAGGAGCTGATCCTTCTGCTTGGTCATCCGAGGCCATCTCCGCCTTCGAGACACTCAAGGAAGCCTCCCCACACAGAGCACTCCCTCCCCGCAGGGAGCCCCTGGACACACAAAACAATCCTGCGTTACCGGCCTCCACGGCTTCTCGGCCCTGCCGCCGTCGCGGGATCACTCCCCTCGGCGATTCCTCTGCTCAGCGCCGGGCGCGCCCACGCCCTCCTTCACGCACACCTGCACCATCCACTGGCTCGGTTCACACGCGTACACGACACGCACACCTGCACCATCCACTGGCTCGGTTCACACGCGTACACGAGTTACGGAGCACGCTCAGTCTGCACACTCTTATTCCCGTCCCCCGGACCTCAGGCTCCGCCCCCGCACACTGCACGGGCATACTCAGGTTACTAACAAGACTCACCTGGCCTGTTATGCCTGCACCAATCTGCAGTGTCTCCCTGTAGCTCTTCCTGTCCCGCCTCCGTTGCTGATTGGATCTCCCTGCTTTATCTAGCTCCTCTCTGCTCTCAGTCTTTGCTCGACATAGTCTCTGTATGGAAGTACTTCTGGATTCTCTCAGTGTTTTCACAGGTTCTGACGCAGCTCGTACGACTACCCCCTCTGGCTCTCGATCTCGGCACTCCTTGGACAACGCTCACTCTGGTAACCCCTTGAACACGGCTTGGACTACGACCTATCTCCACTCTCCACTCCCTGACTTCGGCAAGGCATCATTCACTCTATCTCTACAACCGGTACCGGCAAGTATTGTCTACCTTACTACACCTGGCCTGGCAACGCTTCATACCACACTCCGGACATGCTCCCTTTGCTGCGGGTGCGTGTATTACCACTTCCCCCTTCACTTCAGGGGACGGGTCTGGTCTGCGGGCAGCACCGGCGTAACAATCAGATAGTTCTAATGATCAAGAGCTAAAAAGTCTCCATCTCAACGGTCACCATTCCAACAGAAGCCGGGGGAGGGAGTGTTCATCGTCCAACAGAAGCCGGGAGAGGGTGTGTTCATCATCCAACAGAAGCCAGGAGAGGGCGTGTTCATCGTCCAACAGAAGCCGGGAGAGGGCGTGTTCATCGTCCAACAGAAGCCGGGGGAGGGTGTGTTCATCGTCCAATAGAAGCCGGGGGAGGGAGTGTTCATCGTCCAACAGAAGCCGGGAGAGGGTGTGTTCATCATCCAACAGAAGCAGGAGAGGGCGTTTTCATCGTCGAACAAGCAGAAGCCGGGAGAGGGGGCGTGTGGTCAGAAGTCGTCCAACATGAAGGTCCTGGTGAGGTGATGTGTTCATCGTCCAAAGAAAGGCGGCGGGGGAGGGAGTGTGTCATCGTCCAACAGAAAGCGGAGAGAGGTGTGTTTCATCATCCAACCAGCAAGCCAGGAGAGGGCGTGTTCATCGTCCACAGAAGCCTGAGAGGGGCTTGTTTCATCGTCCACAGACCGGGGGAGGGTGTGTGTGCTATCGTCAATAGTAAGCCGGGGGAAAAGTGGGAAAAAGGG